>PNEQ01045232.1:35239-70537 GCA_003012365.1 Medauroidea extradentata
CCCCCCCCGTTAATTTTGACTTACATTATGTGCGAGTTAAAATAACCTTATTAACGTAGTTAAAATGTGTGCGGTCATGGGCTGTCGTTCATATGGCAGTGAGATATGTTGGCGGCTGCACGTGTCACGTGACTGTGGTATGACGGTTGGAAATGTCCTCGCTGTATCTGGAGACCACATCCTCGCGACTTATCTACTTCCTGTCTCTCCTCTAGAAGTTGCATGTCCCTCGCTCATATCACTGCTAACTGTTTTACAAGCAGCTTATATCCTTCCCGCACATAGTACTGTACATGGCTTGTCGCTAGTAATGGTTTTCAAACCGTGAACAGTTTCCTGCCAATAGGAAACTTTGTTCGATATAAGGATTTGGAATGTTTTCCCCAAGGTATAAAAAATACATATAAAGTTGTGAAAAGTGGACTGGGATGGCGGAAAAGGAGGGGGGGGGATAAAGGACACTTAAGGTTCCTGAATCACACATTTGGGTGGTACGTTGATGTGCATATTACTGCGAAGAGTAAAGTAATATTTCACCGTAGCAGAAAGTTACAAAGAACAACATTAAACATGTTCATGTGTTTTTGTTACTTTCACGTTCATACACATTCGCAAATAATTTATCCGATATAATCATAATTTCAGCTTCTTCCCGTATTTAAAATATTATCCACTGTGTGTTAGGGTCTTTGAACCCGTGAAACGTATTTTTTTTTGTATTTGTGCCAAACCCTTATCAAATTTTACTCATCAGATATGTAATTTAGAAAAAAAAATATTCAAAAATAGGCTGCATATGTTTGCACAGCCACCCATCAAAGTGACAAAAACAATTCCTGGGTGCGCCCGTATTCCGGCTTGTCGGCCCCGTGGGCGGCACAGATCTTCCCAGCACATGACGCCTGCACAACCATGATGTATGTGACCGGTGTTGCACGCAAGTCGTGCGGTGAGGTTATTGTACTTGAGTGAGGTCCGCTGAGGAAGAGCATCCTAAGAACATTACCCGCGTGTATTAATAGTTTCACGTCCTCCACTAATCCGCGGACTTGAGTCCTAAATGTGTGTTCTGTGGTCCTTTCAAGTCATGGCAATTGTTTCTTCGTAAAAGGAAAGCGTCGCCACTGAATGTCTCATAGAGGTTAGTTGTCGACGAGAAGACTGCACTTCAGTTCAGTGACTTGCGCATAGAGTCCAGGGTGACGCGTGATGCACGTGATGTTTCGCCCTTAGCTCTGCGCACTTCCAGGCCTCGAAAGCGCAAAACACGTCCACTCAGGCGGCAACCTGGAGTTAGTGGACGTTAGTTTTTTTTTTCTTCATGGGAAGGCGATAAGTGGAATGTAACACCTCATCGCTCTAGGCGCAAAGGGCTAAACAAGCGTGCAGTGTTTCTTGCAGTTTTTTTTTTCAACGGAACTTCAAGCAATGTCCAATGTGGTAAACCTCAATGCAGGTTTCTATAATTTTGTTTAAGTTTACGGTTGATATTTTCTCAGCTACAACAATGTGGGAAAGTAATTTTCAGCACTTTTGAGTAGCTTTGTAATAGTGTTTTTTTTTTTAACAAGCAGACGACATTTTAAGACCATAGGGACACTGTTTCAAGTGTGTCTTCGTATATGAACGCATTGGAGACATTTTAAATAATTATACAAGATAAAATACTTTCCCGGACCACGCTACAGCACGGCTCACGCGCCTGGTTCACTAACTTTAAGGATTTAGTTTCTTCTTTATTAGCTATATTAATTTATATAGCTATAAAAAACAAGAACCATTTTTAACAAAACTGCCAAGCAGATGTTTTATATCTGCTCTCGTTTAAACTTAAAAAAAAAAAAAAAAATAATTATTATAGAAAAACAGAAACTAATGAGCATGGTCTTTAAAGCATCACTTTACTCCGCGTCAAAAGCGTAAAGAGGTTTTTATCCTACGAAACTGTTCCACGTGTGCCCGTTTGGTCAACGTACGAAAAAAAAACTCTCTTCCGAAAGGGTCGTAACCTCATTGTTAAGAGTCTACATGCTCATTTAAAACACTGTTTGTAAGCCCTCCAACATGGCTAAAATACGCCTTTTCAGGCTGCCGTACTTCTAAATGTGCTTACCGGATGTATGTTAAACTGTGATAGAAACGTGCACTGAACTTTGCTACAGACTTACCACCAATACTGTCGGTAAAGGGGTGAAATGTGCTTTCGGTGAAGCGTAAATATGACGCTAACCTTTAGGCCGATCGTAGAGCGTTTCATTTCAATGGGGCATCCTCAAGAATGTCTACAAATTTGTTAGGATTTTACAAAATTAGACCCTAAAGTGGGCGCTAAAGAACATCATTTGGTGCTGTTTTATAGGATAGTGCAAAACCAAACGGAGGTTAAAATATAATTATGTTTATACAGAGTAATGAGATTTTGGCATTCTATTATTAAGAAAAGATTGTTAGGAATGCGAGTTGTCAATCTTGCTCAGATAGCCTATTGTTTTTCCTGTTATTTAAATTGGCATGCAATTATGTTAATGGTAATTTAGATAAGAGGTGTTTGTTCCTTATTATTCGGTCCTTATTGGAATGTCGTAATCTTGTAATCCTGCATAAACGTGTTTTACTTTTTTTCTGTTATAGAAAGATTTCGAAATTATGCCCTTTAGCGCCATATTAAGTACGGCAAGTTAACACAGCAATGTTTACATAAACCAGTGTAGTTTACTCTGCAGTGGTTATAAACTCTCGCACAGCTTTATTACTAGTCAAAGAAATCGTGCAGATATTTGCGAGACTAATCGGCATGTCGTGTCTTTCTAGCGTGAGATGTAAACAATTTCACAGGACTGCGCACAGCAAAATGAATCATTTCTATCAGGATTTTACACAGTCGAGTGTGCGAAGATTTTTTAAATGCCGGCTTTAGATGAGACGAAAAGACGGACGATTCGAGTTTTCTATAGGTGCCCGTGTGTAGGGAATTGACTGTGCGCATTTGACTTATTAAATAGCAATATATGTGTGTGGCTTATTACTACACACACGGATGTAACGTCGCAAAACGTATACTGGACAGATAGTTAATCATCTTAGGTTCCCAATGTCTATTTGTATTGTACAGCATGTTTATATGTATTGCTCAAAACAATTGCTCTCCATTAGCACCGCCAGAGTCTAAGACTTTAGTACGTTTAGACTTTCTTCAATCTTTCCACAACATTTTCATTCCATTCGTAACGGCAAATACAATTTGTAGAGAGGTAAATACCTCAGGCTGCGAGGTTAGTGTGGATAGGAAGTCCATAGAAACAGATAAGAAAAATACAATGTATTGCTTGTTTACGCCTCTTCAGAAGCTGACTCTGAGAAATAATTGTATTATGTAGGCTCATTGAAGATACATAGCTGAACGTCTGAATAACGCGTTAGGAAATATCTGCTGCCATTAAGTACGAAACTCCCGTTTTACTGACATTTGTTTCATATTGAGGGGAAGGTTACGTAGCCTACCACCGTGGGTTTATCTTCTCTCGATAACTTCTATTTCAGTGGAAGTATCGGCGATTTCGCCTCGACAAAGCATAGCTATAAGCATTTGTTGTTACTTCAACATCACGTCGTATGGATTACGTAAAGTGAACTAGCATAAGTTAATACCTGTTTCTTGGCGACGTGCAGAGCGTAAAACGATCTTGTCATTATTTTTTATGAGAAAAAATAAATCCAAGCTGATGGGGCCCAGAGTTCCGTAACGTATTCATAGTTAACGGCATAAAAGATTATTTAATGTTACTTGTTTTGAATGACATTCCTACTATGCGCGGATAAAACAAAACAAGTTGGTAAATATTATTTTGGAGGTGGGTACATTATGAACATGTTTGCAGCAACTTTATTCAGTGCATTGACGATTGTGAAACACAGGCTCAGTCCGGCAAAGTTAGCAGAAGTTGCCGTTTTTAAAATAAATTGTGAACTGAACCAAAATTTCTAGATAATTATTGCGATGGAAAAGACTCTAATATTGCAATTAAAAGTTTTAATGCGCATGTAATAAGTGCGAAGTTTTGCATGTAACGACATTGTTCAGGAGATTAGCGTATATTTTTATAGAAAAAATAAAGTTTTAAAATTAGGACATTCAAAAGTATATAATTGAGCGCCCATGGAAACTGCGTTACTACAAGCCTGACAGACCAAATTTCCGCCGTTTGACGCGAGGGAACAGCGGAGCGATAAGAGCCAGAGTACTGCGCTCGACGAGAAGAATGTAAGCTCTATTCACAGCGCGCCAAATTGGCGTGCAAGGTTTTCCTTATAGTCTTTTTCGTATGGGACTTCAAACGGTGACCCTACAATCGTAATTTTTCGATTGTATGGTGAAGTGGCTTTCGCTTGCACTTTACGAATTCTGGTGGCATTTGTGGAGTTAGCATTAATAAAAAAACTTTTTTTATAGCTATTTTGAGAGGTCCCAATATCATGTTTTTAACGAGTGTGCTGAAGTTTGAGCAAAAAATAACAGAAGCGTAGTTTCAAGATGTATTATTTTCGTAGATAAACGTAGGAATAAGTTCGCGTAAAAAAATAATACACGTGGCACGCTATAACACTTGCTGTGGAAGGTCACGTATTTCTGAGACATCATTATTAAGACAGTACTCATGCAAGCAAGCTGTTGTAGACGTTATAGGTACGTACAGCCAGTATCAGTTTGAAGTACACGTGAATAAGTGACGAGGTAGTCGTACTGTGTGACGGCGGCCTCGCGGCTAGCGCTAGCAGTCTGCTGTGGTTCCCACGAGGATGTGGAGAGAGACACAGACACAGAGAGAGAGAGAGAGAGAGAGAGAGAGAGAGAATGGCCTCTCTGGCGCTGAATGGGGCAGGCTGTGTTATCTCCCAGCGTCATCATCGTGCTTGTGTCTGTCGCGGCCCGGCTCTTTGAAGTCTTCGTGTTCCTCTCGTCCACTGTCCATGCTGCCATGCCCTCATTGCCTCGAGCACCGCGCTCGTATGTATATCTTCTCTACATTCTCACACATTCAACAACACTTATTGTTTGCATGATGTAGTGTCAGTCACTCTGGTAGTCTATTTTCGCTGTACTTACGGGGTAATGAACTTCTCGAGTTCATTTCATTTATTTCGCCTTTCATTAATTTTTTGGCGAAGTTAGGCTGAAATGCCTTGTCTTACACTGCACCAAGTTTCAGGCAACGTGCCGCATATACAAGGATAACAATAAACATTATTTGAAACATAACTGGAAAGAACATAAAATAATAACTAAGCTAAATAAATCCAATTCCAGGAACAGAGTTGCAGAAATCGGTACTGAGATTGAATCATACACGCACAACAAATAAACATCAAGAGTGCGCGGTACGCAAATATACGTTGAAAATTCAAATTGAAATGTACCCGTTTTTGATAGCCAATATGGAAAACCGACAAAGCAACAATCTTAAATAGTGATATATGCTAACTTTATGAGTAAACATTCACCCAGTTAAGCGTGATCTCTTCTGCCGCAATAATATGTAGATATTTCGACGTCAGAGACTGTTCTTCAGAAATACGTTGCTCGAGAAAAAATTTAGCGCTCAGGAAGATGACAGTGATGTCTTACATTACTGGTTTTTAATTTTTGAAAATTGATTTCGTGAAACGCACAATTTTCAACTGATGCTTTTAGCGCTGAATTATATACTATTCCATTTTAAATGCTTTCAAAACTGTTCGAATTTACTCCGCTGATACGAAACAGTGTACCGTTAAATACTGCAGCGGTTATCTTTAATGTTTTATATGTCTTTTACTATAATTATAAAAACTGACACAGTGAAATGTTTGCTGAGATGGATGATTGAAAACGACCGGACCTTCTGGTCTTTCTGGGTTCCTAACCACGTGGTCATTAATTATGTATCGTCCAGTAGATTGGGCTGGGACATTGCTCTGTTGATCTTTCAGTATTATGCCGTCTTATCGAGTAGTGCAAATAACAATTTGGCAATATGTATTTACGACTGCACTTCGTTTATGAGTAGTTAGTGAATGTCCGTGGAAGTTATTTTAGTTCGGTTCCTGTTTACGCAAATTACAGTTATGTTTGGTCCTTTGCGAAATAATTTAGCACATATTTGTCTGGTTTCTTGCTATCTATGTCTTTATTTCACGTATCACAAGAAAATAACTTGTGTACTATATACTAAAAAATTAAATAAAGGAAAAAACTTAATTGCATCAAGTACATCAGTTCTCTTCATTGCTATGAACTGCCTTTTTGTTCACAGAGATTTCATGTTCAGTGTTTTACAGGTTTTATTTACAAATCAGCAATGTTGTGTTTGTTAAGCCACACATTCTTAACCTACTTCTAGTTAAGTTAACAGCAAGCTCGACGTAAGTAAGTGTGCGTGTTAAGGCCATGTTCCATCATTTCTACTGCTTTTACGAAAATATTTTTTTTAAAATCCTAAACAAGAGTAGATATTGAAAATCTGTTGAACAGTTTTGTTATGAAATGTGTAATCTATGCTACCTGTTTTCAAGACATAAAACACAATGGTTTCGGCAAGTTAGTCAATTAAGGAAATTCTCATTATTAGTGAAATCTACACAATTTTGTGCCTAGAAAAAATTAGAATACACGTCAATGACAATTTATAACAAAACTGTTCAACATTTTTTCGATACCTTTTCTCGTTTAGGAATACAATAATAATTATCGTGAAATCACCAGAAATGATGGATCGCGAAAGACAGGGACGGGGACAGCTCATAAGCGAGCAGTGTGGGTTTAGGGGATGTGAAGCTGGCAAGGGGGGGGGGAGGGGTGAGCGGATGTAGGACGCCTGCAAATTGAGGAAGCGCTACCCGCTCCTCTCCCCTCCCTGCCATGTATGCTGGCGCCTCGCCCCTCCCTTGGAATTAGCACACGCTAGATGCTGCACTAGTACTGTGACTGAGAACTGCGACGTGATGTGTTCAGCAAGTGGCTGTAACTGTAGCCACTCGCCGATATATAACTTACTTTATACTGTGTTTCGTACGACTGCAGTAGAATGACTCCTGCTTATGGGCAGTAACTGTTCATTATATTTTTATAATATGTCTGAGGTGTTCAACTGTAATTTTGTCTTGCATGCGACTTAAAACGTGAAGTCATTGCCCGTAAGATGGTGTGAAAATGTCGCTGAAGTTTTAAGAAACGGAGTATATCGACTTGTATTAACTATGGCAACATGGCAACATCTCGTGTCCAGAATTTAGCTAAGACAGTTACACTCGCCCTGTCACTTGTTCCAGTGGATTGCATCTATAGGAGCCACATTAAGTGCAGCCTTTTAGAAATTCAACTGTTGGGCACGGGAAATATTACGTTTACTACTCTAACATTATTTAAAATAAAACAAATGATAATCTGCTTTTTTTTAAATTTAGAACTAAATGTTAATGTATAATTTGTGAAAATATGAATAACTTATGAAAGACTGGGCTTAAAAAGCACGTATAGTGTTAGAGGTGCGCGCGCACACACAAAATCGCTTGTGTAAGAGGCACACAATATAACCGTTAACTCAAAACTACTATGTGTGAAGGAAATTTGTTCAAGTGTAGGGATTGTTTCATTGTTCAACCTGTTTGAAAGTCAGATATGTTTATTAAGTCTTAGGCATGGATATTTTCGTTTACGTTTGGCAAACGTGCGCATGCCGGAGAGGCCGGATAACCAGTGTGTCAGGGTGCGCTTGTTCTACGATACACCCGATGAGGTGCGGCAATTTGGGTACCTGGTTTCATGACATGCCCTTCGCACCTGTCGAGAGACGGAAACTTACCAGCAGGTGTCCCGCCATGACTAGCAACGGTTAGACTAGATGCCTTACCAACTGTTGAGGAATGAAGTGAGCAGTGTGCGCAAGAAAAGAACTCAACCTCGTTCTGTTAAAAAGAAAATTACATACTCTGTTGTTGTGCAAGTAGTCAAAAAATAATTAGTATTGGGGAATATGAGCCTATATATCGATATCTCCACGCAGTTTGCATCTGGACTAACTTAAAATTTGCCAGCTTTGTAATTGGCTGGACGCAATACGTCTTCCCCTATTAGTTCGCGTTGTTGCACTTTCTCCCGTAAACCGTGCGTGTCCCTATCTAGAAACTTCAATTATATAACGACTCCATATCTTCAGAGACCTTTCAAATAGTTCTAGTTCAGTCCATACTTCCAGATTTTCTGCATATTCGAAGTGTCTGTCCTAAATGCTTCCAGTGCCTGGTTTGGAAGAGTATGATAAGGCAAATTGCGTAGGATCCAGTCAAGTCACCAATTGGAAGAAAAAGGTAGATAATTTTTTTACCTTATTGTTTTACATCATTTCGCAAAACATTCATTCCTTGCCTAACTATTCCGTTCGAAGCGTTACATAATAATGCGGGCTTGTTATGTGTTGACAGTGTGTTTGTCGAGGCGCAACGTCTCGGTGTTTGCTGAGGTTACGCGAAGGTTCTGTCGGCATGGTCGGCGACCATAAATTAATTCTCAGTCGATAAACTTAAAGATACTTTTTCGACCAAACTATAACCTACGTCAAATCTCGTAAGAAAAACTGCTACGTTTAGCAACATCCACCATTTTTATGTTTAGCATTACAATATACGCTGATAATAAAAGTTGTGCATGAACTTGCCGTGGGTGTGAGCGTATGGATTGTTAGGACAATTGACTGAATACACACCACACGAGAAAAACGCGCACTGTACTATACATAATAGTTACAACCCAGACCCCAGAGCATCAAGTAGCTGCACGATATGTGGATTATGCAGCACTTTGAACACAGTTTTGCAAAAAATAAAATGTGCGGTAGTAAAGTTTCCAAAATTATTTTACACTGCAATATTAATATTTTTTTACAGCATTACCTTTACCATTGGTGCATTGAGCAGTTATTTATTTAAACATTGATTCCCTATTTAGTTGCGAGTCGTCAAGGTATAGTAGTAGTAGTATTGCTAGCTTGTAGTGAATGGTAATTCTGGGAACGGGTGTTGCTAAGTATAGAAGCTGCAGCCTTGGTTGCGGAAGATGCGCACAAGTATTTCTGACCTTATATTTACGTCGTGGATATTTTAGTCTGTTTATTATTGATTCTCTCAAGTTGGTCACGTCTGAGGTCCGGGCTTCTAGCGACAACTGCGGCCGGAGGTTTCGCTTTATAAACAACTCTCGTCGCCATGGCGATCCTGTTATGTTCATCCAACCTGTGATTGAACTGTTTTTATTGGTGGTCCAGGATAAAGCGAACACTTTGAAAACCTTGGTTATTTTTTCCCCTTCCAGGTTACTTGTTTTCTTTCCTTTTTATTTTAACAAATAATCATATGTTACAATTAAAATGTACATTTACTCTGAATTTAACGTCTGACTTTCAATAAAATATTTTCGTCTGAAGATTGAGTAAATGGTTTAATTATAATTTTTTATTATTCTCGGTAGTACAAATAAATACATTTCGTACGAGAAGGATCTCGGAGAGCCAGGGTATCACACCCTGTTCGTAGACTTACTCCTGGGCGCCCGCAGGCAGCTGCTTACCTTGAAGGATGGCATGGGGTGAGGCTCTACATGGAGAGGCGCCGGAACGAGGACTATGGAAGCCGAAGATCCCCGACAAATACCCGCGGACCGACCCCGCTAGGAATCGAACCCGAGTGCGCTAACCACTTCGCCACCGCGACCCGTCTGTCTTAGGTGTGATACACTATTCCCTGCAAGTCGATTTACGTTCGAGTTCCGACTTGCAACGTCCTCGAAATTTTACACATGTGGGTAACGTAGCTAACGTTGCCGCTGACGGGGAATTTTTTTCGTGGTACTCCTGTTTCCTCCGCCCTTAGCATTCCTTTACTCCTCCATTGCAGAGCCACAAATCATGAATGGCAGACGCTTACAGGCTTCCAGTCAATCTGCTACAGGGGTTGTTGTTCCTTCCCTCGTGTACCCTCCACATACTATATTTTATATGATAATGAAAGTTTGTCTGTAAAAACCTATGCGTTCCTATGGCCGTCATTCGATTGCGATGGAACTTTGGTGAGTTGAGCGTGCGTTTGCGAAGGTTCCGGAAATAATACATAGACCTTTGTATATTCGGGGGGGGGGGGGGGGGGGGGGGGGGGGTAGAAGGGAGAAATGGGGGCAGGACGCTGTAGCCTAGAAATTAAGTGAAAATATTGTTTCAAAATAGTTTTGAACTATTTAGAATGTTGAAAAATTATTAGTTTCAATAATTCTATTTTAGAAAATTATAAAAAAATATCGTAACTAATTACTTATAGTACTATAATTATTAACTTTATTAATCGCGTTGAGTTAGGCGCCAGAAAGGTTTTTATCAAAGTCTTTGGGAACAATTTTGTTTTTGGAAAAATATTGAAAATAGAAACGCACATTTTTACGAATTACTCAACATAATTTGCAGTACTTCGGCTGAAGTTTTGCACTTCTCAAAGAGGCTGTGCGTTATAATGGGGAAGTAAAACATGGGATTCGCTCATCTTTTTTCTTTTCTTTTTAATTTCTTTTGAAACCACATACGTATATGTGTGTGTGTGTGTGTTGTATTGTTATTGTAGTGTTTGTTAGCGGCTAAGGAGAGTGGTGTTGATGCCGGAAGTGTGTTGTGTGTGCAGGAGTTCGACCTGGAGCAGAAGATAGACCTGGAGATAAAGATGCGCGAAGGAACGACGAAGCTACTGGCAGCTTGCAGACATCAGGCTCAGACACTGGAGGCAGCCAAGAGTCTACTCACATCTAACGAGCGTATGTCAGCCTACATGGCCGAGCTGCAGCGGCGTAAGAAGGAACATCCCTCCAGAGCTCTAGGGTGAGTTACAATAGTACTATATCTCATATCCCTGCCCTGATGCCGGTAACACACGCCAACCCATCTTTGATGACGTCATGGCGGCCATATTACATGCGACCTCGATTTTTAACCTCAAGGTCACCAAAGGCCAAAATTTAGAAAAATGTTAAAACTTCGAAACATTAAAAATTCTAAAAAATTAAAATTTTTTAAACAATTCGAAAAATTATAAAATTTAGAAAATAAATCAACTAGAGAGTTAAAAAAATTTTTAAAAAAAATGGAAAAAAGTTCGAAAAATTTTGACTTGTCCAGTAATATCAGCGCAACAACTGTTCTACACAAACACTACCAGAAATCATGTATGCTACATTAGCCGCGAACAGGGTATTAGTTTCAGTAGTAACAATATTGCATGATAACAGTGGCCATAAAACTTATGCCTTACAGTTAAAAATCAGAATACGTGTGATATTGAAAAGGGAATTGGGCCTATAAGTGACACGATTACAAACTCTCCAGAAGCAGCACACCGCGTTTAAAATCAAATATATGAAACCGAATCAGTTCATAATTATCATGCTTTTAAATTTAGTTTCTGATACCTTTTAAATTTTTTTAACAAATAGATTTACACATTAGCGAGAGCTTATTCGATCGAATATGTATAGATCCTTTACAAATAAACTGTGCTTTAAAAAAAACCGTTTTGGAGACTTTTAAGTTTTCAAAATATTTTTGTAGGCTTACGAAAATGTCCTTAAAATTTACAGGAAATGCTTGTAAATATACAAATTTGTTGCATTTTCATATATTTTGTATACTTAAAAGTCTACTATATCAACAGTCACGTTTATATACGTATGGAGGCTGAATTTCTTTTATATTTAATTCGAATTGTTTAAAGCGACATAAAAAAACTGACGACCAGTTTCCAAAAATATTTTTTTTGTGAAATTACGAACTGTTGGTAAAATGTAACGTGTCGGTGAAGGTTGCTTTGTCTCACGCTATACAAACTGCTGATAAACATTTATTCCACTCGACCCTTTAAATATTTGTTAAGTTAAGACTACTCAAATGCTATGAGACACACTCGTTGTAGTACCTAGACTGAGAAATGTATTAACTTTAGTTTACAAGCTTTTTCTGGTACGAGTACAAAATCATTTTACCGTTAATAATGTCAAACCAAATTTCGTTTTAAAAATACAAATGCATGCACCCACGTTAGCATAAACTGACTAGTAGGTCTGTAATATTATCAAATAAGAAACGTCGATAAACTGCACTAGTACCATTTTTAAAACGAACATTCTTTGCTAAACCTCCCGGGGTTAGTTAATGCATGGTAAGGGGTAATTGAACCTTGATCCCGTCACACAGTAATCTAAACGACTGGGAAGAAAACGTAAGTCTGTAACCATTATGTTCGTAAATACTTTTTTGTACGAAAATATTCCTCATGTGTCCATTGTGTCAATGTACGAAAAGAAATTATAATTAGTTGAAACGACTGAAAGGTAGTTTCATAATAAGTCTATTAGAAAAATTAATTGGGAGCCCCTCAGAATGGCTAAAAATAGCTTTTTCAACATGTTATATCTGAAAAACTACTCCAGGAATTTGTGTCAATATACTGTAGAGAGAAACATGCAATTTGACTTTGCGTAAAACTTTCCACTATTAAATAGATGAGCTCTTCACTGAAAGTGTCAGTCAGGCGAGTGATCTACGATACCACTGCACGCTGTCTGTGTCTTGCGGTAGAGGCGATACCGCACCAGATGAGCCGGTCAACATCGCCCTTGGCGCCGTGCCTCACTCACTCAAATACACAGCCAGTAGGCGGGCACCTTATGGTCCCAACTATTGTAGTGATGTTATTTTTAATTTATTCAAAACTAGTAACATAAGCACTAGATTTGTGTCGAGCCTTCCACTAGTAGCAGTTATCGGTAATGGACGTGTTAATGCAGTTGTACCCTGGACCCTAGCTGGCAATGGAAGCTTGTGAATTGTATCACGTGTTTATATACTCGCTTTCTTGTGTTGTGGTTTTTTTGTCTGTTCGGTACAAAGTTTACAATCGATTTTAAACTGACTTACCGTTGAGCTAGAATATTGAAACTTTTAATTTAGCTCGGAACTGGATGCGAGTGCAGTATTAAGGCCATGATCCCTGTTTATACTGTTTTTGTAATAATTATTTTTTCAAGCTTGAACAAGAGCATATAACACAAGTCTGTGTGATAGTTATGTTCAAAATTGTTTTTGTTACGACACATAATTTTTTCAAGACAGTAAATTGTACACTTTCGACTAAAAATTATACTAATCAAAATGTAGTTAATTACATAAATAAAACCATAGTATTTACGGTCTAGGAAAAAACTTAGCTACAAGTGGTGAAAACATTTCTAAACAGAACTGCCAACCTGATTTGTGATATCTGCTCTCATTTAAGCTTAAGAAATAATTATCTCGAAAACAGACACAGGGGAGCATGGCTTTAACTCGCTGCTTGTTTAAAATCGAAGGAAAAAACTCAGACTTAAAAGCAGAAATTAATTAGTATTAAAATAAGAAAGAAAAATAATAATGCACCACTTTTTATAACTGACCAAAAAAATACAAAATAATTTCTGCTGTTAAAGTACTAGTAAGATTTCAAACGATAAACATGTGACTCATACAGTACATAATTGATGCATGAATGGTTCACCTAACTCGCGAATAATTCTTTTGCGCTGCAGGTGCTGTGCACTGTTGTGAGAATTTTGTCAATGTCAGCTACTCTGTACACGCATTATTATCTATTGCATGCGCTTCACGGTTTTCGTTCTAAATCTTGCAAGTAATTTCGTAAAATAAATAATTTTATACGTTTTAGTAGGTTTTACAAGCATGTATGTTTTTTTTAAGTATATTTTTAAAATATTTTTTAAAACTCTATTGCTATAAATAAGCGATGACGTCAGAGAGTGTATGTATGTATGTATGCACTTTTCTCGCTGAACACGTGAGACCTACGCCGTGTGGTAGAGCCGTAATGCCCCTAAATGTCGGAGGGGGGGGGGGGTGCTGTCTTCTCGCTCTCCATTTCTCCATGTTTTACCGCGTGCTTGCGTGCTGGCATGAATGTTTGCTTACCTCCTAGGTAAACGTCGCGCAGTTTTTACACGTGACTTGGGTGATGGACCCCTCCCCTTCCCCCTTGTCGAAACGTGGGAGGCATTCTGTAGGTGATGCGAGACCGAACGTCAGACATGGTGCGGTAAATAATTAATCAACCACTGGTCGAGGGAAAATTGTCTGTTCACGTGACTTGGGTATGAAGGACGAGCTGGTCGGAGTTTACTCGACCATAATTCGTATTCTCTATCAACGTTCTGGTAGGTTCTCAGTAGTGCATTGGATGCGAAGCGAAGGGCGCGAATAATTTCCAGCCATTCACATGATGTATATTTTTTGTATCTATCGTGCGGCAAACGAACTAGTGATCAAAACAACGAGAATTATTAGTGTCGCATCGTGTCCGTCGCGTCGCGTCCGTCGTGCTGTCCCATTAACAACGCGAAGGGTGTTTCAAGTGGGTAAAAATGACAATTTTATAATTTATTGAATCAAACAGTGTTAGTTTTGTAGACATTACTTAAGAGTACATTTTCCTCTGACAACAAATAAGTAGCTCAAGTCAGTTTTCCATTGTGGCAATTCAAAGTCAAAATTTGCATGTTTTAGCACTTAACACTTCTGCAGTCTTTAGTCAGAAAATTAAAACTTACGTTGACAGTCTGCATTTTTGAATAAGAATATATTTTGTCCACAGTTTTGGAAATACGGCCATGATTTTTGCAATTAGTAAGTATCTGTATGAAATATAGGAAGGAATGAAATCACGCGCCAAAATAAAACAAAAATTAGAAGAAATAATATTCCAAGCATTGGGCTTTCTTTACATTTTTTTCTTTTTATTGACCAACTTGCAGTCTGCAGTCGGAGATGAAGTTTGGTCTGAAACGACTACAGACTACGGACTGCCGACTGCTTGGCTGCGCATTGTGACTGTTCATACACACACACACACACACACACACACACACACACACACATATATATATATATATATATATATATATATATATATATATATATATACACATTAAGGGCGTGGTTCACCTAAATTTTCGTCTTTTTTTATATTTGTACCAGATATTTTCTTTGTTATTTTAGACTTAAATTGTGATAAAATCTTCCTCTTAGGAAATTTGTGTAACTTGTGTAATGAGTCGTAAACGTCAACATTTGCACTCTACTATTTTATGTAAGCCACTAAAACCAACTGACATGCCAAACCAAAAAAAATTCACAGCATATAACAATATTATTTTTAATATGTGTCAAATCATAGCCTACAACATTGTTATACACTGTGAATTTTTCCGGTTTGGTATGTCAGTTGGTTTTAATGACGTACATAAAACCGTAAATTGCAAATTTGATGTTTACGACTTATTACGCAAGAACTACGAGAGATAAAAATTTTCTAACCGTAATACTAGTCACAATTTATGTTTAAAATAAGAAAAGAAGTATCTGGTACAAATATAAAAATAACAAAGACGTTGAAAACTGAGTTGACCGCGCCCATAATATCTGACCGCCTAGTGCCGCCTGCTGTTTCTGGACGGGCCATTCATGTTTGCGAACGTCGCCTTTACTAGGTAGCGCTGTGCTGGCTCGTCCATCATGACAAGAGCCGCACCCAGGCACGTCGTGAGGCTGTGCGACCGGTTTGCTTTATTTGTTAACGGCTTGTTGAAGGCAGGGGAGGAGGGAGGTGTGTGTATGTGGACTAGCCAAACTACGCTCTATACCCAAGTGCGTGAATGGAAACCACAGCTTAATATGCTCCCGTTCCATTGGGAGGACACCAGCCAACACTTTCGTGACAAGGTAGAGATAAAACATTGATGAGGGCTATAAGCATAACGTAACATTTTTTAATTTTATTACAAATTGTGTGTATTAAGAGCATCATCTTTCATTTATTTCCAACAATTGCAAATAACTTGAATATTTTTTAACCAAATGCTTTGAAAAAATTTGAGACTGTGTACAGTAATACAATACACAATTTTTATCAGAGCATTTTTTTAAAATAATGTACCGTTTGCTAGCAAAAAATTATATTGCTTCATTTTGGCTTCTTTTGACGACAAAAATATGTGATACTTCAGGGGCAAAAATCTAAAAAAATCGGTTTGGTGTATTGCAACAGAAAAATTCAGATACAAACTATGATATATAAGTGTTACAACTGTAAGAATTAATTTTTGAAATATGTATTAATTTGCATTAAAAATATTTTTGAAACCACTGTAAAACTGAAGAGCAAGGCCTTAAGGTAGCTCCCTAGATATAGGGATTAGAGGATGTAGGCTTTGTGTGTGTGTGTAACAGAGACAAAATCGAGGGAACACTAAGGGTGCTGCTTACCAGCATTTGTAATATGCTGGGACCTGAAAAACTTAAATTGAGTTTTACAGAAGTTAGAATTCAAACTACTATAAATGCATGTCACTTTCTAAATTGGCTGCTGATTTATTTGACTCCTCCTGAAGATCAATGAGCCAATTATAAAGAAGCAAGTAATTGAAGGCTAAATCAAACCATTCCACTGTCTCAACAAGCAACTGTGGGCAGCTGCTATTTATGTCAGCGTCGGGACACACATATTCGTGGAGGCTAGCTTACAGGTGAAGTGAACCAGCAAATTTTTCAGGTCTAAAAATTTTGTGGGTTCAAGGACGTACATGTTAGAATACATTGTACTATATATGTTCAAGCACCTCTGTTTGTTCATTGTCTGCTGTTCTAATGAGTAGCAGCTAATGTCCAAATGGTCTGGGCTTTTAGTATACACAGAACAGTGGATTCTAACATGTAGTTTTCCTTTCCCATGTAATACTAATGCAATATTAACTACTACACACAAGCTCCGCAACTGCATGGTGTGCAGGGCTTTGTTATTATTTTACTGGGCTTTCCTTCTCATTGACACAGAGGTCATTAGAGACAGTTACGCACAACTGTATACATGGGCAAAAACGAAGAAAGGAGTCCGTTGTGGCCTATGGTACTGAAACACCCCAGCAATCGCCTGGAGCAATTTCCAGAAACCATGGAAAACCTAAATCACAATGGAACAGAGAATTAATTGAACCAGTGTCCTCTGTATGATTGTTGTATAGCAGTATTGTCCTTCAAGTGTATTGCTGTCTAATGATGAGAGTTGTGGATATGTAAAGGAATTCATACACACAAGACCAGCTCTGGAGTGGACGAGGTTGACTACTAATTTAAGAGGACTTACGAATCATGTGGCAGGTGCAGAACGATCCATGGTCCATGCTACTGACGTTGTTGTCCATAAACTGTTCTCAGATACCTTACAGAGGCTTCCTGGACCCATTGTGTTTGCTGACATTTATCTGTACAACAATGATGGCTCCATTTGCAGTAGTACGAGATCAAGGCAGGACAACGTGAATGTCACAAACTGGTGATATGTGGTGTCGAGGATAGTCACTTCATTATGGCAACTGATAACCATTCTTCCCGTATGTAAAGGATTGTGGTGAAGCCTACAATCCCAACCTCTCTATCAAATGGGTTATTTCATTCAAGATTGACATAATGATCTGTTGGACCTTGACACGATCTATGTTAAAGTTACAAATCAGAGAAATATTTAGGACATAACACTGTTGCAGCTAATAGTGAGTTAAAGAAAACCGGAGGATATAAACAAACACAGGTGGATCTAGGGGTGGCAGGGGTGCAGACTGCCCCGGGCGCCGGATTATAGGGGGCGCTGGTGGTGCCAATAAGTTTTACTTCGGAATGAAATGTAAATGATTGTAAAAGGATACAATGTCTAGATTTAATTTTTTGTATTTTTATTAACCTTGAACACCATATAATGTTATAAATACAGGTTTTATGTGTTTCTACTAAAATTTTATACTGTTATTTACACGAGCGCACAACAAGGTATGAAGGATACGTTTGTTACTGTTGGGTTGATTGCACTGATGGAAAAAGGGGCGGGAAAGGAGGGGGAGGAGCAAATCTTGCCCCGGGTAAAGGAAAGCCTAGATCTGTCCCTGCACAGACAGATGGACAGACAAGTAAATTTCTGAAAGGATTTTGTTGGCAACTGGCAAACAAGAAATTAATTACACACAAATGAACACACAGCCACCGAATACCAACCAAGAAGGGTTTGGGTTAATTACTTAGTGTTGTGTGTGGGGGAAGAGGAGGGATATTGATAGTGGAGCTGTATGCGGGTTGGTCTCATCTCCCTCTCTGCTACGATTTCTGACTGGTATTTCAATGGTAATCTTCCAGCAGGATAGTGCCTAGCCATGCACAGTCAGCTGTAATTACTGTGTCATATCAACATACTACCATGGCCTTCCAGCTCCTCAGGCATGGGCCCAACAATCAAGTGTGTGTAAAGAAGGGGGGGGGGAGGGGGATTCTGCTGTGCTATAGTATCCCAGATTTGGAACGTAGTGTCCCACCTGCCTCAGCACATCATTTGAAATCTGCTAGGCTTCATGCCAGACTGTGTTACAGGTGTGTCTCAGTGTAAGGAGATGTAGCTATTTTTTGTAGATGGGTGTTTTTGGAAATTCAACTCCTGGAGTAAGTAGGTTATCTCGTGACTATGTTTTGTCTATCATCAGGAAATTAAAGATTTTAAGATAACGGGAACAAAAAGTGCATAGCTATGTATTTCCTACCTGTAAAATATTTTGCTACATGTGACATCCACAGTACATATGTTATTTTGTTTATAATATGTATGATTTTCATTTTGTACTTGTTTCTGTGATGTTTTGAACATATGCATTCAGTTTCACTTTGTGTTTTTTTTTTTTTTTTTTGTGCCAGAGGACGAGTTTCATCTGGTTTTATTACAGGTAGTTTATTGAGAGGATGTCAGTTGAAATTTCGAATACGGCTAATTTTCACTTGGGAAATTTTGTCTGACTTACCCTATCCTCATGAGTTTGAGTTTTCAAAAATGCGTAATGATTGGCCAACACACCACGTGCAAGATAGACTTGCAGCTTTGTGTTTGAGATCGTGGGTATCATCTCTATGTAGTTTTTGTATTGTCTAATTCAAGCATTTTAGTTCTTAATTTTTTTTATTCATTGGGGTATTCATGTTGTTCTCATTTGTATTAAAATTGTACAGATAAAGATTTCAGAAACTGTGAGCCTGGTTATTAAGTAAAACAGAAGTATTTAAATTTTTTCATAAGTTGTAAGGTAAATTAGTTACGCAACATTTATAGCATAGGTGTATAAGCAGTTCGTAAGCTGATAAATTATAAATGTTGAGGAAATGTTCAAAACTTGCAAAGTGAACATTGATGTGCATTTAAAATTGTTAGGATTATAGAGTTTACGACTGCTGACGACGTGCAAACTGCCTTCAGTCTTAGTAGGCAACTTAATACATTTTGATCCGAGAAGGGCTTGTGTTGAGATAAAATACTATTCTTACGAAGCTGGCAATGCATTCATGTTTACCATGAAATAGACATTTAAAGTAATGTCAACTGTAAAACTTTCAGGCTGCCTTAGGTTCATGTACTCCACGTTTACCTGAATATAAGACTGTTTTAATACAATTTTTATTCCCCAAAAACTGGGGGGGTCATCTTATTTTAAAGACTAATCACTAAAATTTGTTTGTGTTTTTATGTTAATACATTTATATGGCATTTAACATCCATGTTGGTATAACATCTAAAATCACATATTTAAATGTAGCGAGTGTAAATTGAGTGTTCATTCCAGTGCATTATGTGTTGTGTCTGCCGTAGGTTATGTAAATAGTAAATAATTTTCAACACATGAACTTAACATAATTTTAGCCATTCTTAATTATGAGAAACCTGTTTCAGTTACTTATCCAACAGAATATAGTAAATTTTATACTTTAGTAGTAATTAATAAACTTTGTCTGGCATCTTTTTTTCTCTCTAGACTAAATTGAAAATATAGGGGTGTTCTTATATTGTAGTCTTCTTATTTTCAGATAAATACTGTAACTTATTAAAATTTTTGCAACGTGGAATGAACTTCATAAAATATTAAGGTTAATGTGCCTTATTGTTTGTGGTAATTTACATACTTCAGTAGCAACACGTGGTTAAGTTAGCCGTGTTGTTTTTATTTTGTCACTAATATTGTCTCTGGAAAGTGCTGTATGTGCGAGAGGGATGAGCAGTAAGTAGTATATCACACTGGTGAAGTGTAGATGGGGCAGTTCACCCAAACATCCTCCAGCCTCCGCCACTTGACTGGACCAGGAATAGCCATGCAGATATAGCTCCAGCCTACGCACTCGTACACCCCACGTGCTCTTGTTGGCAGCTTTCTTCTTGCACATACGCTATGGCAAACCATGAATGAACTCTGTTACGTGAGTGAAATCCTCGCCTCATGTAATGTGTCCTGCCTGTTATTACTCACTCTTTGCCAAATAAGCGCAATAATAATATATTGAAGGACTGGTTTCACCAATGTCGTATTATTTGGCAGTCAAGAGTTAAAGTTGAGTTAATCAATATTGTTCATTTTCTGCGTCACACAACACACTAACTTTGATTAAATCTAGCTAAGCTAACTGAAGTTTTAAAGGTCATGGGAATGGATAACTTAATAGTTTAATATGGCAGCCAAAAATGAAAATATTTAAAAGCAACCATGATGGATTTGTAAAACATGTAAATATATTCATTATGACAATGTTAAAATTGCAATTCATTTTCACATAACAAAAATGTCTGTACAAACAATGTTTGAGACCACGTTGAATAAACTCTGATATTTCCGTCATAAGAGAAGTTAACTTTGAATTCTGGCCAACATTTGTCATAGTATGTGCATTATCATGCTATCAGTTCCATTAGGTCCTATCTAAAACTTGTTTTTTTTTTTTTTTTTACAGTTAGTAATTTTTGGTGGTCATAGGTAAACAGTTTTTTTTTTATTTTGCATTGTGTTTGTGTAATTTGTTTCAAACACACAAAATCATCAAATAAGTACTGTACCACCCTTTTCAATTGTGAAAAAAAAAAAACTGAAATATTTTCTACTGTTTTGTGTTTAGTGTCTTTATTTGTATTATACAATAAAGTCCAAAAAATTCTGTGTCAAAAATAATGAGACAAAACTTCATAGACTAATACCTTAATGTTAGGCTCATTGAAATATACATTTGGGGAGTATGTAATGTTACTTAACTAAACTAGGTTAGTTACTATAATATTTATGTGGTGAAACAAAAAGTTAATAAACTTTGGTTACCGAAGTTAAAGTGAGGTAAATGGAATGGTGGTGAAACTGGCCCTGAGTGGGCCAAAGTAACCGTGGTTTACAGTACAGTATGCTATTCTTTGCTTAGTTGTTTTTATGGTCCATCATGTGTGAGAACGCGAGTCTTTGACAGGTGTGTTGCAAGTACTCCTTACTGCTGTATTCATGAAAAAAAAAAAAAAAAAAGTGTTCTTTGTGCAGAAATTATCTGCAGAAGAACAAAATGCTGCTTTTTGCACTAAAACAACTGTAGAAGGGACAACTCAGTTGTCAAAAAGTGCAATTCTTACATGTGAGAAACTGAATTTGAGTTTAATCAGCTTAAAACATCTCTTTTTTTTTTTTCTTTCTTCTTCCTCTTCCTTCTTCCCAGAAATTGAATATCCACACAGGCACTTAAACACTGTTGCTAACTATTAATCAGTCTTCCTGCCATGAATTTTTTTGCATTAATTGTGTCTTGCATATTTTGCAGAACATATTGTGTATCTGATAAAATATGCTGTAGTTATACATCCTTTCCCTTACAAAAAGGAAACTGGCACAAACTTGCTTGATTTTCAATATTTTTTGAGACCAAGCATCTTTTTGGTAGTTAAACCTATAAGGTAAGAGTAAGGGACTACCTCATAAATGAGATGCCTCAAGTGTAGTTAACCTGTCAACATGCTCTCTGTGTTTTAACTATTCACATTTATATTTCAGATATGGCTGCCAGCCGTGTACGGCACGAGTGTCATTGTCTGATCTGAGGATGCCATTGATGTGGCGCGATACAGATCACTTCAAGAACAAAGGTGACTATCGGCGGTTTGCAGTCTTCTGCCTGGCACGGATTGGAACAGAAATTTATGACACGACACTTTTGTGTCCAGTCGACCGATCACTCACCGACCTTACTTTCCCAGATGTTCTACTCTTGTGAGTATTAATATGTATTATGGTGGGAGTGTATGTGTGTTACTGTAGGTTTACATTCTTAGTGTATTTTAATTTACTAGTTGTTACGTAGACAAGATGTAACACAACAGTTTTTAGATGTTGTGTAGCTGTAATTATTCATTTTCATAAATTAGTTGAGTGATTGCTACACTTTAGTATGAAAGTAATTTGTTAATGTTTGCATATTTCTTACATATGAATAATGATGGAAAATGTTGAGATCAAAGAACTTTATTACGTGTGTCTTTTCTCACGAGGTGCTAAGAAAAGAGTAAGAAATTGTAATTTGATAGATAAATTTGTCACATGAACTTTAATTTTCCCTTCCATTCCATAGAATAAATCCTACACAAATTCAGTATTTAGTCCCGATATTAATATAGTACCCATTTCCATTTACACTTTGGATCAGGCGCTCGTAACTGGAATGGAGAAAACTTATCTTTAACCGGAGAATGCTGAAGTTTCATTCCTCCATCAGACAACTTATGCAAAAGAAAAAAATCCATACTAATGCAAGTCATTGACAAATAGTATTTTAATTTATTGTGTTGAAAAGTTAAATGTACTAAGGAAAATTTGGTTATATGTATCTGAAAATGAAAATTGTGCTAATTATATATAGCCTACTTTGAGCATCTTTTCGGCAAAAACAAGGCTTTCCTTGTTAGATATTGGAGTTTGGACTCTTATTGTATATTGTGTGTTTTGGATCTGGCACAAATCAATTGCAGTTTTCTGGTTGGTGTGTGTAAGTGATAATTTCAGTAGAACTGAACATTTTTTTGTATGAAATTAAATAAATAAACCAAACTTATGTATATGTTGCATGCTATTGAATCATCTGCAATCACAACTGTGCACAAAGGTTACATGTTAAAATATTGTAGGTATTTTAGGCTACTGTGAATTCTGCTACCATTAGCTTTGTATAGCTAAAAATGTAGTATTACAAGCAAGTAATCCCCATAAACTTGGTTTGGTTTTTTCTCAGTCATAAATCGGGGAATGTAGAGAGAATATTTCATTTCGTATTTTGACCCATACTGTTTGGTGTTCGTAAATATTGTGATCACTGTTGTTTACCCAACATAATCACATTTTTTTTATTAGTTGGTTCCTGTAAAAAGGAACAACAAAGATATTTAGGTTTTGAATATTCCAGAAAACTTGAAGCATTTACTTGTGCCCTGCCACACAAAATTTGTAGATACAAAGCAGAAACAGAAGTTAATGAAAGAAATTGGATGGATCTAATGCAGTAGGAATCAGTCCTCTTCATTAGCAATTTCAGCTTTTCCTTACTTTCTTAATGTACTACATACTTGAGGTCTTTGTCCAGTAATCCATACATCAATATTGCTCAGTTTAGTAAAATATTAAATTACTATAATTTTAAACAGAGTTAATAACTGTCTTCAACCAACTAGGGTGTTCCTTCACGTACAGTTGTGACATTGTTACAGCAACCAGATACCTGCAGACTTTGAGTTTCGGTTGGAAGTGTACAGTCACATCTTGCAGGACGACCTGAGCATCGCAAGCACTCCACGTAAAATCAAGAAAACTATCCACAGCTCGATAAGTCGCACAGTCGGGAAGAAGCTGGCTGCTTCTTTGCGAGACGAGCTCAACTCGGGCAAAATGTAAGTTCAGTTCCCGTTTGGTCGAAAGTTATGTTACTGCTTCTATATATCAAGAATGACGAAGTTTATCCTTTTGAGATTTTGGTTTTAATAAATTGTGCAGAATGTATTATTGCTTCAGACAGTGCAGTGCTGTTTTATTCTCCCTCCCCTCACTTTTTTTAATTGAAATGTCTTAAAATATTCTGATATTTAGACATCAGTAACTTCTAAATGATATTAAGTGTAATATTTCTATACCTGACAGCATTATCTCTTTCATTTTTGTTGTCCTTCCATTTTTAATTTTAATAAATTTTTTTACATATTTTGCATTCTTACATATCTCACTTCTTCATCATTCTGTATGAATAGTGCACACAACTTAGGAAAAAAAATAACTTTTGAGGTATCTGGTGAATTAGCCATCAATGTAACTGGACTTATTTTTAAAGTAGTATGTTTGTCTGTTTATAGAGGACCACATTTTGAACTGATGGCGACAGCCCAACTTACATTGAATGAAGTCCACGATAGTGTTCACACTCACGACCTCAAGGTGGAAAGTGTTGGTAAGTGGGGGGTTTTCAAAGTACTGTTGGTTGTAATTACCAGGTTACACCTGATAACTATAATGATTTGTTGAAAAAATTGTACTGTACAGTATGACAACATAATTCTGATTGGTGCAAGAATTTGATAATTTGGTAAGGCAGTGTTAATTTGACTAGAACATACTAAGTTCTGCTAAGAATGTTGTTTAAAAAGCCTTGCATAAAATATCCAGCAAACAAAACAGTGTTGTTATTAAATTGAAAGAGTAATTTCTAATAAGTGGTAACTTTTGGTTGGTTGTTACTTGCTATTTCTTCTCGCCTGTCTTCTATGAAAACTTTTCTTAATAGGACCTAACATAGGAATGCTGTCATTTACCCCTGTAATGTACTTTGTGTTTGTGCCAATTTGACATATTTAACATTTAGTGTTTACTAGTTGTATTCCAATCGCTCTCTTTCAGATTGTGCTAAAAGCACACAATGTATAGGCAGTTAGGGATAAAGTGAGCACTTTTGAAACCAATTTAATTTTTTTTCCTTTCAGATAGTTCCTCCCACATTTTAAAATAAATAAATAAATTCTAACTAGCAATCAAGGTATACATATTATGCTGTACTCAAAAGTTAACATCTGAGGTGAGAATAAATATTTTTTAATCATTTTTCTGCACAAGATTGATTGTCTTGTAACAGTTCCCACTATACAGTGAACCACCTATACTTGGTACCTTTTTGCAGTCAACAATGTAGTCAGCACAGCCAATACTGTAGGCTCTCAATTTGGCCAGGAAGCAGTGGTCATTTAAATTTTTTTCACGCATCATAACAAACTGCTGTACAGTATAGCGTTTCAAATCAATAGCAGAAGAGGCTTATTGCATAACTTTTTTTAAGAAAAACAAGATCAAAATTTTCTGTACTTCCAGGAAAATAGAGAAGGGAAAACCTAATTGGGTGACCTCAAAATATATTTTACAGCACTAATATTTTGTTTTTTTTTTACCATAAAGAAAGCTATCACAGTAGTTGTTTCTTTACTTAATGCCAACCTAAGGCAGAAACATTCCGTGGCTGAGTAATGTGCTTCACAAAAGGTGGCTCAAGGATAGTCCAGCTAACCTGAATGATAGCAGATAAAAACACAGAGCATGGCAGGTTTCTCCAACCACTTATTGTTTGTTCCAAGCTTCGGAAGAAGTAAGTAGCATTGGTAAAAATATGCTGTTCAGAATAAATATGAATAAGTATTAAATTACAACAAGCCTTATGTTAGACATTTACAGTTACGGTTGACTTTGCACAAGATTATGTGAGAACCTCCGAAGGGGATAGACCCACCAGTCATTATCGGAACACGGACAAAGAGAGGACGGGAAGAACTGTTTCAGTAACTTAACTATAATAATATGAATTTAGGGATATTGCTTTTAAATAGAGAGGAATAATGTTTTATGGTAGTCAAACATGCAGGATTAAGTAAACTGCTCGTTAGTTTGTGAGAAGTGGGAGCTATAGTGTGTGTGTGTGTGTGTGCTGACATTCTCAACTCTGCCGATCTTCAGATGATTGATTATAAACCTTTTAAACTAGGTTGCATTAAAATAATTACAAATTTAAAATAAATTTCAAAAATCATAGTTATTCAGTATTTTTGGGGAACATCAGGAGTTTCGTGGATGACACAGAATTTTTACACATAATCACACTTACTGCGGGTGTCGTGGTAAATCTGCAGAGCGAGTAATCAGCCTGAAGAACATCAGAATTTGAATGTTAAGTTATGTTTTCTTCTACAATTTGTATATTGTAAATCATGTTCTGGAATCACAGTTCAAACGTACTCAGACTCTTCAGTATTGAGAAGTAGCTGATTGTCTTAGTTTTGTGTGTAGAACAGGATTGAAACTTATATAAAATAAGGTGATTGGTATGATGTGCTGAAGAGTGTCAAGTCTATGCAGTAAACACTTTTGTAGAAATTCATTTAATGACACTGCTGAAATATTACACAAAATGGTTCGTGTTGTGGTTGCAGAACCCAAGAGCCACCAGCTGCCTCTGTTCGGACACTTTTGCTGTCGCCTGGCTGCCCAGCCTGAGTGTGTTGGCCTCGAGAGCTGTTCAGGAGACATGTGGGTGCAAGAGGGGGGCCAGTGGGCTGGGCCCATGTGGACTCAGCTGCAAGCGTTCCGCCTGGACATGTGGAGCAGCCGCTCAGACTGCGAGCAAGGGCAGGAGCCCCTCAGAAGCGTTCCCATCAACAGGGTGTGTTATCTCTTGCTACTTGATGTCTAAACTATCCATTTGGCTTGACCAGCCTACACCAAAGGTGCATTTTGCTGTGCTTGCTTTGTCACACAGTAAAACAAGGGGACAGTGAAAAAAAAGTTTAAAATATGTACAGGAAAACTTTGAGTGGAAATCAATAATTTTACATCAATAGGTGGATATTTTGCAATTTTATGTAGTCAAGTCATAAATATTTTGATAACATGGTCGTACAGTTTGTCTCTTCAAAAACATGTTATACCTTCGTAATTATATAAATGTAATACACTGTAAGACAAGGAGTAACTTTCGCACTTGCCTTCCGTAGGTCCAAGATTGTCATCTTCAGAATCACTATTACTAGCATTGCACACATATGAACTCTCCCAAACATAAACTGTTCTATATAATCATCTTCAGGTTACAAATTTAATTATTTTCTAAATATTACTACAAAATGTACGGTGAACTGATACACGAATACTTTATCATTCACTACATACCCTGCGTTTCATTATTTTATCAAACTCGGAAATAGTTTCTCTGCATCACGAAAATATTTTTTTTTACACCCTAAGCACTTAACAAAAATGTTTGAAGTGATTTAGGTGTTCTTTATAACTTGAAAGTAAACCTTGTCTCATGATGTATTTTAGAGAATCTTGGTGGTTTTTGAGACGTAATTTGTGCATTTTTGTTTGTGACAAAGATAAAATAGATACAACTAAAAACAAAGCACTATTATACAAAAAATTGACAAAAAGTTGCAGTGCAAATAGGATGCCAACTTCATCATCATTTTATTTTGTTAAGTTACGACTCAAAAATAATCAAAGTGTTTTTGTCAACAAAGCGAGCCGAAGCTTTCTGTCATACATGAACTGATAGTCATATCAAGATTGGTTATTGCGGATGAATCCCACTTATGAACATTAAATGCTTGTGAGAGGCTTTGGAGGTGCCTGGACTAAGAGCACTGATGTTCATTCTAAATGCGCAATCCAGTGCTTCAAAATATGGCAGTCGTGTGCGCCGCCTCGCTCCCTTCGGGTGTATTCCCCTTCCTTTTTCCACGCAGCTGCGCGTTCCTACCCCCTCCCTCTGCACTCCCCAGATGTATGTTTAATGGTGCAAGGCTTCGTCGCTGCGGAGTCGGTCGCTTGCGTGACTCGGGCGAGCCTACTTCTGTTCTCTGCAGCTCTCGTCGTACATATTGGTAAGTGGCTGGACTTGAAAGACTTTGAATTGCTCGCGCATGGTATAGGTCCTATTCCCTTTCCCTTTTGGGGGTTGTTCACGAGTAAGAACTTAGTGTGCTTCAACTATGTATTATTATTAAACCCTTAGAGTAAAACCCTTGGTTTTTAAACTGTGGAAGTGTTTTTCCTAAGGCTTCCGTCCTCCTCCGTTTCAATTAAGACTCTCCCTTAATTCTTTTTGGGTTTTTGTACGTATTCGCCAGGTGGCGGTAGCGTTACAAAAGTGTATCAAAACACATGAAGGAAAGAATATTAGCTTTGTAAAACAAAGGATGAGGCTGCTAGGCTATCAGTATGTACAAAAGACAGAAGCACAAGTACTCAGGTTTTAGTACTTGACAGATACACTTACAAATAGGACATCACATAATCGTGGAAGCGCGTATCGCGACGTTTCGCTGCTTAGAGCAGCTTCCTTGGGCAAAGAGACATGGTTGACTGTGGTGTGGTTGCCTATGCACCGATGCTGATGCACCTAGCGGCCAATGGTTGAACGGATATGAGGCGGAAGATTCAAAAGCGTCAAGTAGAAGAGGATAATGAAGATATACTGGTACAGTGGTTGTGGGAAGCTGAATGACTGGTGATGTTATCTTATATTGAGACCTGGTGGTTGCCTGGATATATTGATAAGCTAGTTCCCATCATCTGAGTTCAGAGCTATTGCTTGTAGGTGGCAGGGCCCTCACCACTCTAGTGCTGTAGCAAGAGTCAGTCCTTATTATGGTGGGCTGCATGGGTAGCAACTGGTTTATCCTGTGGGTTGGTGTCTTTACCTGCTATGGCTTGTCTGGTGTCTGCTTTGTGGCCCACAGAGAGGATCTCTGCCCTGGTAGACACACACCTACAACCTTGGGTTCAGCAGCTACCTTCCTATGTCAAAGACACCAACCACTTTCTAGAACGCCTCAGACAATTAGACTCCATACTGCAAGATGCCTATCTGGTCACCATAGACATCACATCTCTGTACACCAACATTCCCCATGCATCTGGTCTATCCGCCATAGAACATTATCTTAACCAAAGACCTTCAAACAGCAAACCTTCTACTACCTTTCCGGTAGAACTAGCCAGACTAACACTCAGCGACAACAGCTTCCGTTTCATAGACAAACACTGATCAAGGGCACTGCCATGGGTACCCACATGGCCCCCTCCTATGCCAACCTGTTCATGGGCAGACTAGAGGACAACTTCGCCAGTCACCAGCTCAACCAACCGTACTGCTGAATGAGATATACCTATTGATGACATCTTCATGGTATGGACCTCAACAGAAGATCAGCTAACTTACTTCCTAAACAGCTTAAATACCTACAGTCCACTTAACTTCACTTGGTCATTTTCCAAGACACATGCAGTTTTCCTAGATGTCGAGTTGGCACTACACAATGGCATCATTCACACCTCTGTACACATAAAACCAACAAACAACCTTCAATACATTCATTTCAACAGCTGTCACCCATACCATGCAAAAAAGTCACTACCTTACAGCCTTGCCACCAGAGCCAATCACATATGTATGTTCAACTCACAGTGACCTTAACAAACAGTGCAAACAAATAGCCAAAGCTTTCACAGACAGAGGTTACCCTGAACCCCTGGTCCAAA
Organism: Medauroidea extradentata; assembly: GCA_003012365.1. Lineage (NCBI taxonomy): Eukaryota > Metazoa > Arthropoda > Insecta > Phasmatodea > Phasmatidae > Medauroidea > Medauroidea extradentata. The sequence continues at coordinate 64,788 of PNEQ01045232.1, forward strand.
AACAAATCCAACGGGCCACCTCCGATACCAGCTACACTACCAAAGCCAAAAATACAGAAATTCCCCTGGTGGTACCATATCATGAAGGCCTTGGTAAACTCTGACCTATTCTTAACTCGGGCTACAAAATCTTGTCCTCCTCACCACAAACCCAAAACCTTCTTTCAAAACTACCCAGGCTAGTTTTCAGACGACTACCCTACCTCCGCAACAAACTAGTATGTCCCAAACTCCCACCTTCTACAGCTACCAACACTATTACCAATCTCAAAGGTTCTCATCCCTGCAATAGCTCACGTTGTGGCACGTGTGCCATCCACCAGCGCTCTACATCATTCAAAAGCAGGCAAACCAACCATATTTACCCCATCCAAGGAAGTTACAATGTGATACTGAATATATTGGCCTCACCACCAACACTCTGAGACAGAGAATGAATGGCCACAGAGCAGACACCAGACAAGCCATAGCAGATAAAGACACCAACCCACAGGAAAAACCAGTTGCTTCCCATACAGCCCACCATAACAAGGACTTTGACTCATGCTATAGCACTAGAGGAGTGAGGGCTCTGCCACCTACAAGCAATAGCTGTGAACTCAGACGATGGGAACTATCTCATCAATATAGGGCAGAGATCCTCTCTGTGGGCCACAAAGCAGACACCAGACAAGCCATAGCAGGTAAAGACACCAACCCACAGGATAAACCAGTTGCTACCCATGCAGCCTACCATAACAAGGACTGACTCTTGCTACAGCACTAGAGTGGTGAGGGCCCTGCCACCTACAAGCAATAGCTCTGAACTCAGATGATGGGAACTAGCTTATCAATATATCACTAAATCCAGGCAACCACCAGGTCTCAATATAAGATAACATCACCAGTCATTCAGCTTCCCACAACCACTGTACCAGTATATCTTCATTATCCTCTTCTACTTGACGCTTTTGAATCTTCCGCCTCATATCCGTTCAACCATTGGCCGCTAGGTGCATCAGCATCGGTGCATCGGCAACCACACCACAGTCAACCATGTCTCTTTACCCAAGGAAGCTGCTCTAAGCAGCGAAACGTCGCGATACGCGCTTCCACGATTATGTGTCATCCTTTTTGTGTGTGTATCTGTCAAGTACTAAAACGTGAGTACTTGTGCTTCTGTCTTTTGTACATACAGAATATTAGCTTTGTTAGTTTATTTTTCAGGCACTGTAAGTGTGGTGACTTAGAAACAGATGTTTCACTAATAGGCTCGTAGTAAACAAGGAATATTTCCCTTGCCCCTTCACAATCATAATGCTCACCAATTTTTATGTAAATAAACTCATTTACAAATTAGCAATATTTTAGGGTTGGATATATTTTGTTTGGTAAAACATAATAGGAAGCAGCAGTTAAAGTCATGATGTATTGAATGCTGTTACATAGTTCTTGTTCCAAATTCATAGTTTCTCACATGCTAGTAAATGAATGCTTAAGTGACAAATTTTGCTAAAAAAAAAAAATTTCCAGAGCAATAAATTATTTTATGTTGTAGTATCAAAGCTGTAAGTAGTGATTTTTTAGAGATGTAGCATTAAGCAAGGATTTAGTGTAATAATGTAATGAGGAAACAATTGAAATGGCATGTTTTAGCCTCGTATAACTTAATAGAACTTCAGTAGAAACTTGTTAATACAAATCTGTTAATACAAGTTCTCATTAATACGAAGTTACATTTTTTCCCCGTGGAATGAGATGAGAGATTAAATTAAGAATAAATGTACATTCGATAATAATTTACTTTACACATTAAACAATGCAAGATAAAGTTCACTTATCAGAAGTTATGGTGGTGATAAGAATGTTTGTACTTATTTTGGTGATGAACAGGCAAAATAATTATTTCCAGATTTTATTCAAGGTTTTGTAAACTTTTTTAATGCAAACCTCATTATTACAAACTACAAAAAGTTAGACTCCTTCAGGTTTGTATTAAAGGGGCAGTAATCCTTTATCATCTTTTCCGTATATTTTACACTTTGCAACTGTAGAACAATGTAAGCTATTGTGATATCTGTAGGTAATTCGTTTTGATTTTTGCAATCTGCTGGTTAATAAGATATGCAGATTATGATCTATCAACTTAACTGTATCTATAGAGCATCGCAACCGTAGATTGCTGTACAGGGCTTATGGTGCTTGCTGTTGCCAGATCGCAGCCGTGCTACGAAGTTAGGGAGATGTACTACTTCATAATTTTGAGTACTATGATGTTACATTTTACATTTTTGAGTTATATTGTAATTGTAATGAGCTTATGCTTAAAGTAAGAAACATTTTGCATACTCCACTGACATGAAGTTAATACGCAATTCATTAAGAAATAATTCTTATCACATTCCTATTAATCATTTTAGTACTCCCAGTAAAACTAGAGATTTCGTCCATAGGAGCCTGAAGACTAGGATGTGGTTGGGGTTATGTTGATGATGTGAAATTGATGATGGAAAAACAAATACAGAATCGTGTAGAAACTGGAAAAATCTACATTCACATATGAGTGATAGAGTTCCAAAACTCGTCCACTCTCACTAAAACTGAGCAAATCGCGAAAAACTGATATGTGAACCCATTTGTGACATGGCCAAAGCAATTTTTCAAAGTGTATCTGTTATTGAATGTGAGTTTTGGAAACTCTCAACACGTCAACTTCAGCGCACGTTTAGAATCTACACAAAACGGTTTAGAACTCATTTTTCCTTAGTGATGGACAAAACGAGTTTTGGAACTGGACTACTCATACGTTGGTTTTTTTTTTTCCTTTTCCTTTCTTTCTTCTTCCTCTTTTCCTTCTGTGCTTATGAATTGTGATCTTTGAACAATATTACCATTACAGTACTATGTATGTTTATAAATACAGTAGTTCTACATGCATTTTTATGATCTCTTTAATTTTGTCATATATGATACTCATAAGTAATATGAATTAAGTATGTTTACTAGTGGCAATGTGTACACTATACACTACACTATAGTGTATATTTTGTGATCTGTATCCAAATTTTTTTCTTAGCTTTGGTTTTGTACTGGTTATTGCTACACTCCAGCAAAAATTAAAAATATTGTTTAGCTATGCATCATAACTGTGTTGACAGCAATTGCACGAGTGACAGATACTAGTATGTATTTAAACACTTTATTTTACACTTCTTTTTTTCAGAACTGTTTTGTAAGAAACACAATAATTATTTACAGTATTGGTACATTGTCCAAAGTTAGTAGCTGTCTGTATGTGCAGGATACCCTGATACAGCCAAGCAAGACATCGACGAAGGAGCTGCTTGTGTTGAACCGCTGCGAAGGCAAGGAGGAGTTGTCTGTCTTGCGTACCAAGACATCTGACGAACTACTCAGGTGGTTGAAACATCTCCTGCAGCATTCGAAGGACCACCTCAGGTACTGAAGTATTAACATCTCCTATACATTCTGAATAATCTATTAACTACTTGGAGGAAAAAAAAATTAATTTTAAACCAAATTGGCAAAAGTATAGTAATATATTTTCATATAAAATGTTTATTTCAGTAATTATTTATACAGGTACAGTGGAACCTCTATCTATTAAACCCCCATGTATTGAATGTCTGGACCTAACCCCCATGTATTGAATGTCCGGACCTATGGAACACTTTCTGCGGTCCCATTTCTTATTTGTCTGCATTTCAAGTTCTCATCCATTGAATGTCTGCATGTACTGAAATTTTTTGTCAGTCTCCTGAGAAACGATGGATAGAGGTTCCACTGTACAAAAGTTTCAACTATAGGGCCGAGCTAATACCGGTACCGATATATCAAAACTGGCCGATATAGCAGTGATCGGTGCCTTTGGCGATTCAACAAAAAAAACTATCAATAACTACAACTGATATGCTTGCACATTGTAGAAAAGCACTCGTCAAAATAGGGAAAATTCCTAGGAAAAGTTATTAATGTTTGCCTGATTTTTCCGAATTTTTTTCAGCACTAAATGCAGCCAGGCAAAGCAATAGCTCCGTGAACATTGTAATTTTCGAATTATTCAGCTATAAAAATGCCATATTTTCAAACGTCGCCACAAATTTTGAAAACGCGTTCTTATTGGCTAAAATATTTATGACGTAGTCTTACTTGTTTTGGTTAGCTACCACACGCCAGGCGCTATTGTGTGTATTGGAATATTTCACAGACTTAAAAATCTGATAAAATTTAGCAAACCCAGTTACGTAAAAGTTAATTCGGAGAATTCACCCGTTCTTTGGGCATGCATGGTTCTATTTTTGGTAGTCCGCAACGAAGATTTATTTCACTTGTGTTGATTTTCAACGAGTGAGCAATGTATTAGTAGTTCTCACACATTGCAACGTTTTAGTTATAGGTTTGAGTTTGTACATTTAATTTAAATTCCAGAGAGATAGTAACTTACTACAAATTCATTTTAATGTTTCATATCCTGTACATACTCATAAGTTTAGGTTTGAAAGGTCAGCCGAACGAAGTTCACATGCGTACAAAATGTGAACCTATCGAGCTAATTGTATTTGGAATGCGTTTAACCAAACCTTGCACAGACTATGGTCGAACATTCAAAGTCATACTCAAGTTTACTGCATAAACTACTTTATTGAACACAATTTCACGACTTGAACATTTGTTGCTGTCGTTTGTGTGTTACGTACATTAAAATGTACAGTATCATAGCGTCGCAGGGACATCAACATGGTGGTTCACGTTTTTACCACGCAAAACAGACAGCTCATTTTATTTAAGTTTTTCTGGTGTTACACAGATGTAAAGACAGAAAGTATGGTACCGTTGTTCATTAAATTAAACACACTTTTAAATAAAATATGAAAAAAAAAAATAAGAATTTTACCTATTGTTGTATAGTATAAACAAAACATAGCAACATAACATAAACGAAACTACAGTACAATATAAAATAAAATAATAATGAGCATACAGTAAACATACAAAGATATCTTAAGTGTGTGCTAACGAACTTGACGGCAAGGCATAATATTGCCACTAGCACACCTTACAGCGGAAATATTTGGTTGCCAAACTCATCTAGAAGAAAAATGTTTATCTTCCCAAAGTGACTTATTTACCTTGCCGCTGTATGATACTAGGGTTTCCTTTATACCTATTATTCATCAATTTAGAAGGATGGATAATTTCCGAGTGCAACCTCTTTACTTACACAGTGGTCTATGGCACCTGTATCATCACTTAAGGTTGTTCAAGTGGGGAAAAAACATAATTTTATATTTGTATGAAATAGTGTTAGTTTTGTACACATTACTTGAGAGTACATATACCTCTAACGGAAAAAAATTAGCTCATCTAGTTTTCCCGTAATGGCACTTCAAAGTCAAAATTTGCGTATTTTTACTTCATACAAAACTTGAAAACCGGTTAACATAAAGAAATGAAAAAAATCATATCAAAACTACGTGTTACTGTTTATGGCCTGTAGCATTTAAAACCCGTTACAAAAAATGTTTATGTTAAATAAAAAATTTCAAAATTTAAATTTTTTTTGGTACTTTTAGAAATTTATTTTAAACACAGAAATATTTTATAATGTGTTTGTATATGCTTCAAGTCGTAGACGGTGACGTGTAGTTTTGATGAGATTTTTTCCATTTCATTATATTTACTGGTTTTCAAGTTTTGTATGAAGTAAAAATATGCAAATTTTGACTTTGAAGTGACATTACGGGAAAACT
>PNEQ01045233.1:0-12613 GCA_003012365.1 Medauroidea extradentata
GTTTGATTTCACCTTAAAAAACAGTTAGAACTTTAAATTGCACGATTTTGCTCAATAGCAATATTGTAGGCTACGAATTCTACAATGTGGCCCTTATTCGAAGATGATATCTTTAAAACTGACTGAGATACCGCAAATTTAGTTTAACATTGAAATCCCTATCCAGCTCTACTGCCTGCGAAGGGATGGAGTCCGCCCCGCCGCCCCACGTTTCAAATACGTTGCAGTGTGTTCATAAACAGGTTTTTATCAACGAAAATATTCTGCGTGCCAATTGTGCCAACGTACGAAAAGAAAAAAAAAACTTCAGGCAAGGTCGGAACCTCATTGTTAGGACGCCACGCTCATTAAAAACACGGTTTATAAGCCCTCCAACATGGCTAAAAACGGTCTTATCAGATTTCGTACTTTAAAATGCACTAACCAGATGTATTTGAAACTCATATTGCCATCTGCACTGAACTTGATTGCCTACTTTCCACCAATAAAATTATATGGTCACCGCACAATGTCCCATAGTAAAAACCGTTCGGCGGGAATCTTGCAGGCTAGTTCAGCGATAACGTGGTCAGCCTTATAGTCTCAAGGTCACTCGCTGTTGTCCAATGTCACGCAAATTAGACTTGAAACTATATGGCATTTTTGCACGTGTCGAAAGCCAAAGGAATAACTACAGATTCCATGATGTACTTTCTTCCTATAACTTCAGGAGAGTGAATTTCGAAACCTTAAGAATAACATTGTAGTAAGGTTCATTATTTTGATAAATTTAATGGCATACGATAGGACTAAAGTGAAATGCACCGTATATTCCCAATAGATTTTGTCTTTCGGAAAATACAATATTCCCAGAGCAGTTATGTATGGAAATACGGGTATACGCGTAAATAGTGATTTTACGGGAAACACCTTCCTAGCTGTACATGGTGTCTGGTAGAGTTGCCATTGTGGTAACCTGCTTGAAGCTATATGTCGTGATATTAACTCTGGTAGCTACAGCTGCATTCATGAGGCATTTGTGAGGGTTTTACAAGTTTACTAACTCTTTCGAAATACCCGCTAAAGTCACAAGTTTCATTCCATGTCATAATCAACAAAGGAGAGACTGGAAATAAAAGTTGTGCTTACTGCTTTCAGGTATTTGCTGATCTGGCGTATTAGCAGTTGCCTGCAGTATAACTATTTTCGCTATGAAATTTTTTGTTTTTGTGGTATAATTTTTATGATATTTTAAAATATCAAAGGGAAAAAATTATAAACTTAATTCCATATATTTCGCTAGATTACTGTCATCTAGCTTCTTATTTGTTATATGGAAGAACCTCGTTAAATTTCATACTTTTATTTTTGTAGGTGCCGCAAACAACTAATTTTAGAGAGCTTATGTAGAAGAAAAATTTTACAATTTTTAAAATACTTACTATGCATATGTTGGTAAATGGAATGTGAACAGTAGGTGTATAGCGTATTGATATTATTTAATGAATTATTTAGGTATCGTTTAAAAAATTTGTATTCGAACATATTTTATTGCTTATAGTTTCAAAAATTTAAATTGTAATGTCCATCCTGTGGTAAAAAAATATATTTTCGAATTTGAAGAAAATTTTTTGAATGTCGTAATGTGACCTGCACTTCTTGTGATACACACACACATAACTATAAATAAGTAAATAAATATATTTGGATCAGCTTGAATAAAAATTGAGTAATTTTTTAACCCCTGACTTGATTTGATTGTTTTCATTCAGCAGCTTCGCACCACTTGTGCAGATCCTCCGCTTTTATTTTTCAAGCTTGTGAAATAAGTTTATCACGCCGAGGTTGGTACGCCTGACTCTCTTGCTCACGCGTTCGTTGTCGGTTCCCTATTATGGTTGTGTGCGTCTAGAAGGCGATCATTCTGAAGGAATTTCCGACCGCACCGACCGGCCCTTCGCCGTGAATGCCTTCCTTCGTGACGTCACTGCTGCCCTACTGACACAGGCGCTTCGCATGGGAATGACCGCATATCTATTACTCGACTTAATTTCCGCTCTTGTGGTACGAGAAGATGAGGTCAAAACCATCATCGTCTGTACAGAAATTAAAACTCTCTAATGGCCTCACTGACAACGAGATGCAAAACAAACTTACGCTTACTTAATTGTTTGGTAGTAAATTGTCTCTACTAACGTAACAAAAATGACGATATTACCGATGTGATGGTAGTCCAAGCATAGTGAATAAAATAACTATGTGAAATCATTAAAATCATAGATATCATGTACTAAAAATACTTATTTAAACACATATATCTATAGTCTGCGTACATATTTTACATAAATTAAAAACCTATTGATATTTAAATGCATGTAAAGTCTGTATCATACCAATGTTTTGTCTTATGATAAATATCAGTGCTGTCAATGTGTATAATAAATACATATAGAAAGTGCACACCAGTGATATTTGCTGAAAAGAAATTTGCAACAACTTGTTTCAGTGCCGTACGTGCGCATCTGCAGCTGTGATTTATGGTTATTGGCGGCGTGTGCGTTGTGCATAGGTGTAACTCTATGGCATCGCCAATGAGCATAAGGTTACTGCGCACACCTCACACATGTGATTTGCAGGTAGAAACCAAGACACAGAGATTTAAAATCATCCCATCACCGACTTGGAAGCAGAATATATTGGAACGAGTTGGCGCAAATTTCGTTTCATCAAATATCACTGGCTATAGTTAATGGTTTACTGTTCATTAATCTTTTTTTTTTTCCTTTCGTGCACTTTGTATATGTATTTATTATACCACTTGACAGTAATGATATTTATCGTAAGACAAAACATTGGTATGATACAAACTTTACATGCATTTAAATATCAATATGTTTTTAATTTATGTAAAATACGTACGCAGACTATAGATAAATGTGTTTAAATAAGTATTTTAAATACGTGATATCTATGATTTTAATGATTTCACGTAGTTATTTTATTCACTATGCATGGTCTACCATCACATCGGTAATATCGTCATTTTTGTTACGTTAGTAGATCCAATTTACTACCAAACAATTAAGTAAGCGTAAGTTTGTTTTACATCTCGTCGTCAGCGAGGCCATTAGAGACGAATCACACAACTTGACACAACACGACTGGTAGAGAAATTGGCCATTGCCTTTGACAAGGCACCAACGCATAATTCACATTGAATGATTTCGGGAAACGACTGAAAATAGAAATAAAGATGGCGGAACTCGGGCATCGAAGCCGGGTCCTGCTGAGCGCCCGTATAACCTGCAACCATCGCGCCACCTCTTTTACTGTCACCAGATTAAATACCTTTTTAATAATAAGAAAAACCACAGGGAAAAAAATATATATTTGTTATACTCCAATGCTACCTCTTGTATTCCAATATGTGTAGTTACCAGCTGAATAAAACGATAAATGTAATACCGCCATGACACATGCACTTTGAGACGTTCAGCATTTCCAGGCACTAGATAGCGTCACGATGATTGAATGTGCATTGTGCTTAGGCAAATGAAAGTGACTTTAAATATATTTCTGTTATAGCCTGCACTCACGTGATTTAATTAATTATATTTCTGGGATAAATATTCTGCTTGTGACAGGCCTGCAAGAAATCGCGTGCGATTACAAATAAATTAACGACTTTAAACACATTGTTGATGGTTAACATTATATTTTACTAGAAATATTAGTGCGTAGTTATATATCAAAAATAAAGTAAATCCATAACTTAGTCTTGCTAAAGCTAGGTATGCTCTATACATATCTGGAACCAAATAAAGACAAACATTCAGTTTAAACTTTCAAAAATTATTAATATGTTTAAATAAAACATAGAAACATAAATAATATTAGTTCATTAGTAACGGTTAGTGATAGAAATTTGCTGCATAAGTAAATAATTTTCAATGTCAATTTTTTACATATCGTCTTAACAATATTGTTGCCTGTTTCGCAGTTCTGTTTCCCGTGTATATAAAATTCGTATGAAAATTGCTTTGAAAGAGAGATTACTTTGAATGCTCGGTAAAATTAAAAAAAGTGTCGCGCATACATGCAATAATTATGCCACTTATGAAAACAGATTTTCCACTGCGAGATTTAAAATATCGCTAAATTTGGTGGTAAAACCACCAACCTGCAAACACTGATATGCTCAGGTATATTCGTATGCTGATGGCACACACTAATTCTTGGATTCCTCCAGGGCCAATCTCAGCAGTGATTCGTACTGCAGAGGTCTGACTTACGAAGAAACAGGTACGTGTATGAACATAAACCAGTTTTATTCTGCATAGATTTTTACTAACGTGTCCTCTGTGCAGCCGCAGCGGCCGAGTGGTCAGACCACTCGCCTTCCACCAAGGCGATCCGGGTTCGATCGCCGGCGAGGTCGGGCACTTGATTTTCGCATGTGGGAATCGTGTCTGATGATGTCGCTGGCCGGCGGGTTTTTTCGGAGATCTTCCTATTCCTCCGCCCCTCTCATTCCGGCGCTTCTCCATCGTAGGGCCTCATTTCATGTCATACTTCAGAGTACGCATATTGCCTACTTGCTCCCAGCAAAATGTGTATTCGGGGTGCAATATCCTGGCACTCATACAATGTTTATTTATGAACATGTCCCCTTTGTGCTAGAAATATATTCGTAATTGGGAATTGGGTGACTAATCTTACCCTGTCACTCTGGTATGCTCCTCATGCGATATTTATTTATCAACGTGTCCTCTTTGTGCTAGGAATATATTCGTTATTGGGAATTGGGTGACTGATCTAAAACACTTTACATATTCGTGGCTTCGAATTTGAGCTTCGGAGAGTAGTGACGACGACGTTTTGTAGCCGTTGGTAACGAACAAAACCTATTTACGAAACATTTGATGGATGTGTCTGTAAACGACTACGTTTTTAGCCTAAAACAGTGGCTCCTATTGTTACCCTTTTAAACCAGGAAATGATCACTGTAACGCTTGACTGCATCCCCTAATAACGAACACATACGATGTTTAAACACATATTGTGTTACCATGTTAACGAAGTTTTGTTAATCGATTCAGCACATTGAAAGAGATTCGCCATTTGGTTGTAAATATTTACTACGTAAATATAGTGGAATGGTTTTCATACCTTCCAGTATTCATAACTTATAATAATTAGGTCACGAAATGAATGGTACCGTATATGTTATGTCTAAACTATAGACTGTCATGAAGTTGTTAACACTGATCTTCAGAGGCGGTGATTACCACGCTATTACCATAACAAGTGGGTAGTTAACTAAGAACTAGTCCTCGAACAAAGACACTTGATACTGCGTGCTTGCTCTGTCGTGACACAAAAGTAGCAGTGTGGCAGTATAACCATTCTATCTCTATCTATCTCTCTATCATCTATCTCTATCTCTAGGTATCTATCTCTCAGTCTCTCCACGTCCTTGTTCACTGTCCACGCCACACATCAGTATCCTCACTGCTCCACTGCGCACGCGAAACCAGAATATACCCTGTTTCATAAACTTCAGTACAAATTGTCAATTGTTTGGACATTTACTATTAACATTTAAGTGACGTCATTGGGTGAGGTGAGATGATTTTACGACCCTCTAACAACGAGGTCTCAAGAGCGGAAAAGGGTGAAGTGAAGTCAAGGGACAACGTAACAACCATATGCCTGAGCCGGGATTCGAACATAGGACCTCTCGCACCGTAGACCCTCGCCTAACCGACTACGTGATGTCAGTGGGGCCGCTGTAGTTCATATCAGAACCTAAGTTGTCGGCTTACATTTAGGGAAAGGAATAAATCGCGAGTTCAATTACCCGCATATTATAGCCCACTGTCCTATTTATACTCAAACTTCATACAGGTTGTCCCGTAAAGAGGTTCCAATAATTACAGAGGGTGTAGTGTGCATCAAATTATGGTGTACTACACCTATTGTCCATGAACACAATGTCCCTGAACTACTCGTCACAACAGGTGCTCGATGTGACCACCATACACTGCAATGCAGCCATCCACCATACGTCGCATGGACTCACACAGTCTTTGGAACACCCCTGGTTGTTGCCGGATTACGTCGCAGGCATGGAACACGCCTTCCCTTAGTGTATCCACACCATGTCTGGGGGCTGCATAACTCGGTAGATATTACGTTTACCACCTATATGTATCAGACCGGTATGTCTTCTTTTGATGCATACTACGACCTTTGTAAATATTGTAACCTTTTCACGGGACAGCCTGTATATTCGTTCATTGTCTGATGTTCCAGCGAATAGCAGTTAATGGACAAATGTCTGAGGCTTGAGTATACACAGGATTCTGGATTCTAGCATCCAGGTAACTGAACTCTCAAAACATTCCTTTACTTATAGTTACACTGCATCAAACACGCACAATACATAAAATGCGCTTCCCTCGGGACTTTCCAAAATTCCAAATTTACTCGCGTGTAGGAAACAAAGCTGCGCACGCATCTGTAATACATTTGGTTGGGAGTAAATTTGTGTACATATCGGTATTTCTGCACTTTGTGGTCCCAGAAAAAAATAGCCAAAATTAACTACAGTCATTACGTACAATAACAATTCATAAAATATCCCGCAAAATTATGTCAGAAACTAACTAAAGCAAACAAATTCAACAGGGCGAAAAATCGAACTAATCGTAACAACTGATAAATATGTGGACCCCCACACAGTTACTAGGATAGTGACTAGGTAAGAGGCACAGACGTAATACTGGACAAAACAATGATGACACAAGAAGCAGACACAAAGTTTTCATAAGATGAGCTTAGCGCATCGTTTCTAGAGCTGACCTCAGCTCCCGTCTTCAGTCCGTCTGTCAGTCTTCAACAGTGAGAAGTATATGAAAACAACACCTAATAATCTGATACTTGTGGCTTACTCAACCACTACGAGTCCTATTCTCGTATGCACAGGACACTTTTAGCTTCCCTTTGTATTTAAATTGTTACCTGTAACGAGCAACACCGAAATTTTTAAATACGTGTATGTTGATGTGTAGCACACCTACTGTATTGAACGAAATCATGTTTATTCTTTAAAATATTAGTTAATTTTACTAATGATAAGAATTGTTCTGTTGTAGGATGATAACGGTATGGATATAATGAATGTCAGGCTAATCAAAATAGCGAATTTTTTACTACCGCTCAAAAGATTATAGTATAAGAAAGCATTATTCGTGTATATATTTTAATACAAAGTTAATAAGAACGTTATTGTTTCAGATTTTTTTGTTACTTCCGAAAACCTGTCTCCGTATCTCAAAACGCTTTTGACTCTCTCGTAATACATGTTCAATACCTGTCCAAGAAAGCTTGAAACTTAAACCAGGAAATTTGCAGCATTCTTAGAACTGAAGCAGTATATATGTTTACTTTAAAAAATGTTCTGCACAGACTTGGTGTAACAACTGAAAATTTAAAAGTTTGTGTCGTAGTTTACTTCCTTTGTTGATGCCACGTACGAAGTTAGCACGACTTTTTCTACTGGACTAGCAAGACAGCTAGGTTCATAGTTTTGTGAATAGTTGTCCTTGTATCAGTTGTTACAATTATTTTGATGAATGTTTTTTGTGAATGCTCCACGAATAACATTATTAACGTCTTTAAAATAAAGTTAATTCTCTTTCTTCTGCTATACATTCAAACTAAAGAACTAGCCAAGAAATTATCAGTAGTAAAATAATAATTATTTTTATTGTAAATAAAGTAAAATTATTACAGTGGTCCACCCAAAAGTGAAGCATTATCGTACGGAAGTTGCTGCAGATGTATATAAATATAATGATGTAGTTAAAATGAATTACCCAGGAGATACTGTGGTGAATAATAAAGGGCTTGATGCGACATGGTCGTCGTGAAGAGAGTCGCCCAGGATGGAGTGCCCGCATGACAAGAAGACAACGTGGGACGTGACGATGACCACAACACGGAGAATGTGTTCAAGATATCCACTAAGCACAACCTCGTGTGCAGTGAGGATGTACAGTACGTGTCTCCTCTCACGTACTCCCTCCATGACCAAGGCCCAGTGCGATCTTGTTGCTAGTCTATACGCACTGGATCTTCAAATTACGGAACTAAAGTGAGGTGTCGTGTCGTGACCATGTAACGTATACGTTGCAGTGCGACTTATGAGACTGGCGAAAAGCGACGTTAGTCAGTTGTTTTAGAACATCATTTCTAGAAGCAAGTAATTCTAGAACCCCGACAGAAATTTAACATTTTCGCATCTAATAACATTTTTCGCAAAATTAACTGCCCAGTGTATTGCACAATTTAAATTTAGCTTTGGAATCCAGCACGGAAATACTAAAACACTGCGTACCCATTCGTACTATTCAAACAAAATGTTACTGTATATCCAAAACAAAGTATCTATAGACTACTATCAAAAATGTAATGCGCTACCTGCTTGTCTTACAGGCACGTTAAACACCTTTCAATTGGCTGTCCTGCGTTTGGAATTTGCATGTATAGATCCGTGTGTTGATGTGTAATGTGATGCTCCGCTTCAGTAAACTGTCCCAAAAATCTGTGGTCCATACGCTTACATCCAAAACTACACAAAAACTATTTTTCATTACAACAAATAAATATTTTTCTTTGATGATATATAACTCTTGGTAAAGAAATATTACCGTAAAGTTAATACATTTTTTTTAAACTTACTTTCTTCTTAATACTTTTTTTAAAAAAGGTTTCTTTGAAGAAATTATCAGTTACCTTGTATCAAAGATAATGATTGTTTCAACATAAAGATCGTCTTCAAAATACCACAACTAACTTAACCATGAAGATTCTGTTCAGCTAAAGACCTGTATGTTAAGCGCTGACCAAAATATCTCACTCTCATTCTGTATAGCTATATTAGTACTCACGTCATTTTTATACCATTACTGTGGTCTTTAAACAAAAATTCTCTTTGTGGATAAGTTATTTTGCAATGACACATACTTAAACAAAATTTTCTTTCCCAGCAACGAAAGTATTGTTACTGCAAAGAAAGTTTTTTTTTTTAGTTTGTAGATTATGCAGAACGTTTTTGAAGCTGTTGGCTGCCACACTTCAGAAAAAAAAATTTCTGTGAATCGTCCAAATGTTTTTGGAATAAGAAAGGACAATGCACAGGGAAAAAATATTTTAACACTTACGCACAGCAACTTGAAGTTGCTTCTGTATATCAAGTGGTCAAACTAACATTATTTTATCTACAATGCAATAGGAGTTACTTTCCAGTGCACTGTGCATTAGAATTACAAAACTGAAACATACGTTTCGTCCATACGTAAAAATTAGGGCTGTTAATGAATTCACGTGACAGATATCCATACGTGTGTAAAATAATACTACAAATGTTTAAAGAAGTGCATCTTTGTAAATTTATCACGACAATTTTTACTATTATTATGAAACTAAAAGAAACTAATCCATTCGCCACTAATATAATCTAAACGCACATACCTAACTCAGGCTAATTACCTCAATCTTTCCTGTCTGAGTCATTTGTTCCCTCTTTAGTAATATCTCCTTCGGCAAGATTAGTTCCTGTGATAATATCCGTCACATACGTTGTTTAATATACGAACTTTCGTGTGAAAATTGTATTTTCTATGTTTCCGCACTGGGCATTATGGTTGTAAAGCAACTCCTCTTAAGAGTAGTAGAAGCATTATTGAAAGCTTCTGAGAGAGAAATGCAATTCTAGCAGTACAAATATAGACGGTTGGGGATACGGTAAGCGCTATTGAAATCAATTAAAAATAAATATTCATTACATGATACTGTACGAAATTCCACATTAACAGTGGTTCCCTCACTATTTGTATAGTTAACAGCGGGTTACTTAAGGTAGTTCCAAGTATTTTCATAGTTATATACTGCAGTTCTGAGTTAAAATAAATAAAATCGACAAATTTGTAACTTATGTAATTAATAAACCATTTTTATTCGAATTGTGTAGGCTCCTACCGATCGCACTGTTGAGCTTACGTTCGCATACATAAAGCGACGTTTCCGTTTTGATAATGCTTCTAGTCATCCGTTCACTTCTGTCAGTGATCAGCGCCAACAAGGTCATATCTTTCATCGAGAGATAGCGTGAGCGAGCCTAACTACTAAATGTTATGCTTTTACGTTTCGTTATGACTTCCAGTCTTAGTACATCAAATTTCTTAATACAAAAAAAAAAAAGAATGCCTGTTAATGATATCGTCTGCTGAAGGCCTTTATTTTTGCTTATGCTTAAACGAAAATTAAATTTTTACTTGACGTTTGAGGTTTTATTCATGGAAACGGTGGTTTTACTTTTTTATCAGGGTGGTGTGGAACAATGTGCTCGCGTTTATTTACGTACTCTTCTATAGTACCGTTAGTAAGACACATTGCAGGTATGTAGACCTTGCGCACTGTATATCACGATATTAGAATAGACAAGCACAAACATATGTTTTAAATGAAACGTTTATTTAATGCGAAGGCCTTCTTTACGGATGAGATGTTTTTCAAGATATCATTCGCCAATGTTTTACAGGCGTTTGCCATTGTTTGCCACTGCTGCAATAATATGTCTACATTTTAACGAGCTAAACTTTGATATAGACCTTTTGCATGCGAAATAGTTTACATTTATTCTACAAATCAAGAACAAACAATTCGAGAGGAAACAGAGAAGGAGTGAAGTGCATATATCAAAGAGCTGACGTAAAGTAACATGTGTATTGAAGTTATTTCGCATGTATTTATAATAACATACCGTTAACGGTATTTGTTATCGATCACTTATGTATTTAATGATATTGAAGATAACCATTTCGGAGCAGTGTAATGTAGACATAAACACCATGCCAGCATATGTAAATAAAGGCATGTGTCAGCATTTATATTTACATGCAACGGAAAGAGACGAAATGGCAGAAATACAAATTAATCAGGGCTTTACGAAGTTCTCACTTTATCCTGAATTTCCTATATACAGTTACACAAATAATTATGTTTAGAATCAAGGGCAGTACACACTGCGCAGGGCTGGTGACTGACTGTTACTAGCATTTGGCTCAACACCGCTTTCCCTACTGCAAACAACGAGAGGGCAGTGTCGACGTATAGTGACGAGGCATGAGCATATGTAGGCTGGACTTGGGTCGCAGAGATCCGTGACGTCACAGATGATGTGCGGAGTCGTCTTGTAAAACTGCGTTGCCATCTTGAAGATCAGAGATAACAACGAATACAATGCATTTGCTATAATACTGTAACCTATTGAATAAGACGTAAATCCACAGCTATTGTGTAATTTACATACTTAAGAATGTCATTTACGAAAAAGGAGGCGTAGACTTTATTTCGAGTTTTCGGTGTTAAATTAAAGTTATATTAGCTGAAATAAGGTAATACCGCTCTGTTTGTTGCACTTTGAATCTGTGATATCTAGTTTAACAAAATTTCGTATTTCAGCATTTTGCACTGACACTTCCGAAATATGTATGTTAATTGTGTTAAATTTAATCAGTGGCACGTAAATCAGTTGTTCCTTTAAGTTTTTAAAAATATTATTATTAAAAATAATATTATGAAAGCAGCAGTGAAATTCTTTTTCCTCAAGTGTTTCTTCTCCCACACTAAATGTGAAAGCATGATTCTTACCACTATTTTCACTTTATTTGATTTCGAAAACATTTTTCAAACTATTGCATTCTTGATTGCATTGTTTATAAAAGAAAATTGAGGACTACAAAAATGAGTTAATATTTATGGTTTTGAAATTTTTTTAAAGCTACTTTTTGCTAAGTTTTAACCATAAGTATCTATATTCGTGCTGTTTAGCCCTTTATTGCCTGAATAATTGAAAAGGGCAACAAAATTGAAATAGTTTTTACGAGAAAATTACGTTAGTACCTAAATCTAACCGAAAAGCATTTTTAATTTTTTTGGCATATTTAATGTTACGCATTATGGACTGTGTCATCCCTCATATTTGAGTAAATAAGTAAGTTTTTTTTAACGCAAAACGTCGTAACGAATTTGTAAATGACGTGTTTCGGTCATTTTATAGAACCTATTTAAGGACATAATCCTTTCCAAATATATTGGATTATCTCTCTGAATTGTCGTTGATAACCGCCAATCAGAGTAAGAATATAAGGCAACCGATCATCTAAGATGCACAACTTGTAAACCCGGCTGGATTCACTGGGTAGACTGGGTAGTTAAAATTTAAAAATGTTTGGCTTTGTGACACAATAATTAGGAAAATCGAAGTTATAGTACGCGACGATCACTAATGGAGGATTTGACGTTCACTGATTGGCTGGTTTTGGAGTGTGAAGGCGTATACAGTTGGTTAAGCCTTGTTGTGTGAAGCATTTTACGTTAGTCGTAGACTGTCACTAGAAGTATAAAAAATTCGCTTCATAATTTTGTCAGCAGACTATACTACAAACGACTGTACACTTGTTCGACGTCTCCCATTGGCCGAAAACCTCTTAGTCTGCCGCGGAGAACGAATCAGTCCAAAAATTAAAAATACCATGGTAGAGTTGCCGACCCCTGTAAAGTAATC
>PNEQ01045233.1:12713-31915 GCA_003012365.1 Medauroidea extradentata
TCTCATTTGACTGTACCAATCACAATAAGGTTACTGTAACACCACACGTCTGTGATTTGCGTGTAAAACCCCACGACACACGAATGTCAAAACATCCAATCTCTGACCGTGAAGCAAGTCTGCAGACGTGCACACAAGTCACTGACACAAAGTGAGGCAAATTTCTTTTCGCGAAAAGTTCATGTCTCTAGTAATCACACACGTAACTGACATCATTTACTGTCTCGTGGCCAGTGCCAGCACAGGTTGTACGGCGGTATGTACAGGTCAGTGGAGTTAAGTTTGTCGTTAAATAACGCGAATATTACATGTCCTTGCTTATCGCTCTGTATGGTTCACTCTTCTTGCAAGTGTCCTTCCTTGGTTACACTCATGTAATAAGGCTCTTTTCAACCTGTCATTGTTGCTTTACTCTTCCAGTCGCTCAGTACATGGCTTACAAGACTACTCGCGTATAGGCAGTTCGCGATAAACTAACCACTTTTGAACACCGTATTTCCTAGTAATAAAAAAGAAAAAGTACTTCTTGTGGCTTCACATATTACATTTTGAATAAGGAACGATCCATACAGTTCAATTGTTACTTAGGGGGCTATGTTTTTACATAAAACTAACAGAAAAATACAAATTATCTGAAAGGAAATAAGTAACTAGAGATTCAAAAGTGCTTACTTTATCTTGTACCGCCTATATCCAGCCGGCGCGTAGGGCTAGTCCTGTAGGCCATGGTTTCCTAGGAGTATAGCTGGTAGCAGCTGTTACCTGCAGTAGGGATACACGCAGCGGCCTCGCCTCTGTATTGTTGTCTATTCTGTGACGGGGGCACCCACGGCGCGCCAAGCTCGTCGTCACCAGAGACGTCGTACCAGACGCGAACTCACGAGACGCCCGCAGTAACATGTGCGACGTGACGACACAGCCGCTCGTAATTACTGGAGAGTGTTAATTGGCGGGTGGCCGGCCTCGTGTTTGCTGACGTGCTGTGCCATACAGCCTGCTGCTGCTATTTACCGCAGCTCTGCCGTTCACTCAGCGCTTTAAAACTCCTGCTTACTATCTACGTTTTATTATTTCTGATCTGTCTGCCATACTCATCCACATAACTAAATATCTCATGAGTAGGGCCATGAAAAATTCGCGTTTTCTTTCCGACACAAGCTACTGCAAGTTCGTATCACTTTCGCAATTGAGTTGTCCAGTTTCAAAACTCAGTCTTGTCCATCACCAAGGAAAAATGAGTTCTGAACAGTTTTGTGTAGCTTTGAAACTTGCGCTGAAGTTGACGTGATGATAGTTCCCAAAACGCGCCTTATTCAACAACAGAAACACTTTGAAAAACTGCTTTGGACATGTCACAAATGGGCTCGCAAATCAGTTTTTCGCGATTTACTCAGTTGTAGTGAAAGTGGACAAGACGAGTTTTGGAACTGGACTACTCCATTGGCCCTTGACTTATTTGACACCTTCTGGAAGTCGCTGAGCCAATAACAAAATTGTAACTAATCACATGCCAATTTTACCGCGGAAGCGAGCAGCTAATGAGCAGCTGCTGTCTGCTTGAGACAACATACATTCTTGGAGGCTAGCCTACTCGTCAGTGAACGCGCGAATTCTTCCGGGCTCTACTCGTGAGAAGAGTATACGAGGGACAGAGCCAGCAGGCATCTGCTTTCCATGATTGATGACGTGAAGTGAAGCCTAACAATGGAGGCGCTGTGGAATGTGCCACGTTGTGGAAATGTGTAGCACGCATCAAGACAAGACCGAATTATCCAATTAACATGGATAGGCGAACAGCATTTACTAGATACATACACATTTGCAAAAGTGTAATACAGCTGCTCAAGTAAGTACAGATATGACAGTGTACTTATCTGCTGTGTGTTGTATTTGCTGACACTTGTTTATGAGATATACTTATCTTGTTTTGATATTTACTGCCTGTTCCGATAATATGGTACAATGATAACTGGACATACTGTCTATAAACAATACTTGTTATCACTTCCGTTTCTACCTACTGTGAAAATTAAGAAAAATTAAAAAAAAAATTAAGTACCTTCTTTTTCCCTCCAAAATATATGGCCATTAGTTGTTAAAATTAAGCATGGAAACTAAAACTAGTGTTTCGTGTGTTAGAGAACTTACGCCTATAAAATTACGGTTAACAACATCATCGCCCTCCATATAAAAAGGCAGCATTTCAGCTATCTATTTTTATCGGTATGAAATTTTGTTAACACGAAGTGACTAGCGATCTGGTA
Source organism: Medauroidea extradentata (assembly GCA_003012365.1). NCBI lineage: Eukaryota > Metazoa > Arthropoda > Insecta > Phasmatodea > Phasmatidae > Medauroidea > Medauroidea extradentata. The sequence goes on from PNEQ01045233.1 coordinate 14,978, forward strand.
AAATTACTTGCAATGTACAATATCTAATAAGTTAGCAAAAATGTATTGTCGAAACATTCCCAGGTGATCCGTTTTTGATAGATCCTTGTGCGATATTCAAAAAGAGGAGGCGACTGGCCTCTACGTGTAAGCGGTGTGCTACACGCAAGCAACTTAGGTTAAAGTATTTTAACGCGAGATATACTGGGGAAGATTAATTATTTTAATATTTCACCTAAAGCGACGTTATCGCCCAGCGTTTGAACAATGTTGCAGAATGTTACGCGTGTTCGGTTTTTACGAGAAACATTTTATTTTATTCACAGTAGCTTCACATATAACAAGGAAACACACTTAGTACAATGCTTCCATGTTTTCAAAAACACAGCACGCTTATTAGATACATGTGTTTGCAACCCTTCAGAATGTCTAAAAACGGCTTTTTCAAGCGGCTTTACCTAAATACCAACCTGATTCATAAATTAAAATAACATTTTCTAATATACTACTTTTTATAATACATGGTTGCAAAATCTCATACACAAAAGCCTGAAAAGCGGACTATAATTTTTAATGTATGATGGCAAAATTTCACACACACAAGCCTAAAAAGCAGAAGATAGTATTTTAAAAAATTATATATCCACGATTTTAAAACGGTCTTAAAGTATAAATTAATTTATAGTATGGAAATACTTGTAAGATTCAAAACGGAAAAAAACGTGGGGCGCATATAGTAGACAATATTTCAGAATGTAAGGAGTAGTTGATGGAAAAACTCGCACAACAATATAATTTGCAGTGCCATATCACAGTAGGTCAACTATTTATGCATTAATTCCATACTTTTCACAAATACAATTACAGAGTTGTCGTACATAAAGTTTCATAAAAAGCTAGTTAGAAATTTCTGCTCGAAAGATTAGTGCTCCTAACATTAGGTCACTTTACTAACGTATGCACTACTCTCGCGTGTTTTATATACAGGACGTTACTGAATAACACCGACAAACTCCGGCAGGTGATTCCTTATGAAAAAACAAGCAGAAATTATACTTTACATGTTTCGCCTAAACTTAATATTAAGGAAGTAATGAGACTCTGAATATCAAAATTTGTAATCGTATTTCCCCAATATATCGAAAACTAAATAAAATTAAAGTAATATAATTTCAGCACTTCTTAATACTCTTGGGAGCTCCAAACCACCAGCAAATACAACTTGATACCTTCCACCCTTATAAAAATAATATTGATGATAGTTTATTGAGAAATGAGACCTGTGTAACAGTAAATGTCCGTGTTGCAACTGTCTAGGACATACCGTTAATGTTAAAAAAACACTTGAATATTCGCGCAGACATACAGAGCCTATATCATAGGCAATCCTGTGAACACCCATGTGAAGTGTTCAGCGTACAGACAATGGTGTATATTCACTGTAAACAACAAGTACAATACTGTTAAAGTCGCAAATCAGTTTGTTGCTAGTATTCTGTGTACATATCGTATGCAGTTGTGAACGAAAATGGTAGGTCCCAGGCAGCTGAAATATGTGTAAATGATATTATATTCTTCATGCTGGTAATAAACCAAACACGAATAACTTCGTGAGGTTATACTTGAAAAATAAAAATAATAATGTAGTGTCGGTATCAATGTTGTTTCTCCAGAGTATGGCAACTACAGCCACCACGGTGGTCTAGTGGTCACTATGCTTGTCTCCCTACAAGGTGATGCGGTTTTGATTACCGCCGGGTGTCACGCCAATTTTCACATTTGGGAATTGTGCCGGTACGAAGACGTTGGCCGATGGCTTTTATCGTGGATCTCCCATTGTCCTTATCCTCCATTCCCAGTGCAACTACATGTTCACACCATGTCACCCCTCTTTGGCTCTCAAACTCTTAAATGTTACGAGCCGTCAAAATCTCTTCATTCATTCTGGCAGTATTTCTACAAGAAATCCTTTATGCATGTTGCTGATTCTAAAGTCATAAAACGCTTCTACGTTTGTTGTTTTTAAGGAGTTGTCTCCAAAAGACTAAGCTCTCTGAACTGTTTTTGGGTTTGCAATTTCACCCATGCTACAAATTAAGAGACTATCATGACCTACGACATTTTCAAAGGTGTAACGTACCCTATTTATTTCTGCATCGTGTGGGGATCGTAACGTTTATGCAAATCTATTTCTTTTAAAATCCTGATTTTTGGGAGATAGCATGCTTTAGAGAAAACACATTGATACCGACTGTGTACTATTTTGTTCCCCCAAGTATTACTTCACGAAGTTATTCGTGTTTGGTTAATTATCGGCATGACGATCACAATACCATTGAAACATGTTTCAGCTGCCTGGGACCTACCATTTTCATTCACAACTGCTACGATACGCAGAATGCTAGCAACAAACTGGTCTGCGACTTTAACAGTTTTGTACTTGTTTACAGTGAATATCCAGCATCTTCTGTACGCTGCAGACATAACACCGATGTTCGCAGGATTGCCTATGCTCTAGGCTCTGTATGTCTGCGCGAATATTCAGATTTGTTTTGAGCAAAACGGTATGTCCTAGACAGTTGTAACAAGATGACATGTTTTGTTACACAGGGCTCATTTCTCAGTAAACCATCTTCAATTGTTCGAAAATCCTGTCGGTTAAATAGTTGTATGCAACTATAGGATAGCCACCCCTATAATTTCATAACGGGGGAAGGTATCAAGTTGTTTTTGCTGTTGGTTTGAAGGTCGCAACAGCATTAATCAATGCTGAAAATATTGTTTTTTGTGTCATTTAGTTTCCGATATTTTGGGGGATTACGATTGTAAATTTTGATATTGAGGGTCTCACTACTCCTTTAATATTAAGTTTAGGCGAAAAATGCAAAGTACAATTTATGCTTATTTTTTCATAAGGAATCACCTGCCGGAGTTTGTCGGTGTTGTTCAGTAACATCCTGTATATTTAACTTTCTTCTATGGATAATAAAGCGTGGGCCAATATTAAAGGAAGCGTGGTAGCGTAACGATTTATGCATAATGCTTTCGTAAACTGACGGGATTGGTTGATTGAATTCACACTTTTTCTGTTCATTCGTCCGGGTACGTTTCCGAACATGATAGATGCGCGTCTACAAGAACTGCAATGTCACAGATGTAGCTTTCAGAATCAGGCGCGAGGTTTCAGTTAAAGTTTTTTTTATCTCCTGAAGTCCGAGCGTGATCGCAGACATATTAAAACTGATTGATACATCTCGTATTTCGTGGATGGTGGCGTCACCAGTCACGTTCTCTAAGCAACTACGTGACCGCAGACAACTGCTGCTGTAGATGGACATTATAGACACGGGTATGTTAACTCATATAAAGGGCCATCTTAGTGAAATAGTAGACCTATTCTTAATCCAGATGGATGCACGAATTTTAACTATTATATGTATAGGTATAATCAAAATTTACCTCAACTAGAATAGCCAAAGTGTAAAAGTACATTTAATGTGACGTCAAATTTCAAAGCTATTTTTGTCAAAGCACTGGTAAATTGTCTGCGAGCCTACATGCTTGCGTGTACATACTATGCAGCCTTAGCCATGATTTTTGTATTGTTAAAATTAAAGTGTTTACTTTTCATGAACAAACTGTTCAAAACACAAATAATTTTTCCGGCACTACTGCTGTCTGGTGCCATTGAAATAAAAATAAAATCATATCAGCGGTGACAACTTTGACAATACGGTACTTAAAGGAACTGCATCCCCCAAACCTTGCCAACGCTGCTGTTGAATGCTTTGGTGAGTTTTGAAGTATAGTTGTACACAATCGATGTAGAGAATACAATTACGTACACTTCATATGTGTGTATGTATTTTACGTACCTCAGCGGAGAAAAATTTCAAAATTAGAATGTTTTTCCAAAGAAACACAGAACTGAAAAGATGCTGTAACCACTTCCATTTGATTTTTTTTTTTAATTTCCTGCCTGGAACATGTTTCGGACGATTTATCGTCGATCAATCCAGCTTCATGGAATTCGTAAGCTATTTTATTAAACTTTTATACACTAATTTTGTTTATTTGCTTATCAACGAAATAATTTTAAACTTTATTTATCATTTATTGTATAACATAGATAACTGTTCGCTAAGACATGCAAAAATTATACTCGGAAAGAAATTATGTAAACATGTTTTGAAAAAAAAAGTTTCTATTTCCCGTATAGCGCATCTGTTCAAATAATTTCACAGATTTTCAATAAGAATGTAAGTCTGACTTTGTGAGCTCAGTTGATGTGATTATGTCGATCCCGAACTAAATTCTCCACTTTAACCGTTACCTAACTGCAAATAACCGTCTAAATCTTCACTCAGCATTGTCTTAATACCTACTTAGTCTTTACATTCAGTTCCGCGTTCTTTCTTTTGAATCACCACCATGCTTACATTATACTAATTCAAATATAATTTTGAGAAAAATACTTTACAAATAACATTCCCGGGATGTGAACTGGCACCACCCACAAATGCTGAAACTATTAGTGATATTCTCTTATAATGCCTCAGCCATCTGTATTTCGTGGGAGCCCATAAGTTTATACGGTAGCCCTAAAATCGACTTTGTAAGCCCAGCAAAAGCCCTTTCCTATTATCTATAGTTTATTGGCAGCGAAACTTCTTTAAACTCTCTCGTCATTCTTCTTACTTGGCGGACACGCAGTACAGCTCGAATTCTGCCTCGAATTCCTTCTTTACAAATACTCCACCATATCTGTTTGTGTTTTTAAATAGACCTACTTAATTTAAATGGGAAAATCATTGTTTGAGTCGAAGCTAGTATTCGTGTGAAGACAATTATAAAGGCTGACGCTTTCAAGTTTAACGCTTCAACTTCTTATTCAAAGGCATACCCATCAATATGTGAAGTAAGTCAGTGCTGTTTCCGTACATGTACACTTGCCATAAGGGAGGCATACGAACCAATTGATCATCACGGGTTGCAGGTTACTTTTCATGCATTTCTAGTTCTGTAAGTTTTGATTTTGAACTCGTACCACTTATATTGAGTAAGTAACTGGATTTATTGTCTGTTTGAAATTAAAGGAAATTCGTCGTTAATTTTGTTACTAATCTTTTTTCGTACAATGTTGTATCAACCCGCAGCTTCCACGTTTTAAGCTTTCTTTTATTTCGACATGTTGGCAAGTTCTATTGTTTTAAATTATTTTTAGACTTTCTGCTTGATAACCGTCCAACTGCGAGCTGCCTTCTGTTCTAAAGTGGAATGTCAGCAATGTATCTTAACTTTTCACTATCGAAGATGGATTTTGGTATTCAATTGATACATTGCCTTGGAAGGAGTTAAACTATGTGAGGCTCCTAAGCCAAAACAACATTATCTTTTTCTTCGCATCCTAAAGTAATTTACTATCGTGACATGACAGATGTGATGATCTGAACATAATACAACATTAGGAATACTGACTGAAGTGTCAGTCTGACAAGTTAGAGATTGTTTGGCAGATGAAGATTACTTTGTGTTTACTATACAGAATTAACACAAAGTCTTGTTTTGGACTCATTTTCAAATCAGAATAAATTTATGTATTAACTTTATAAATACTTTAGTGAGTAATTTGAGGCCAAAACAACAAAGGAAACAAACGACTGTTTTCTAATATTAATGAGATGATGTTTTGTGATTCAACTGCTTCAAACGTGTAAGATAGGTTCGTTTTGTGTTTTAGTGTTATAAATATCACATTCTTGTACACAGAACGATTTTTATAATCCATATTTACTAACATGACGATTTCCTCGTTAAACTGTATGATTATTTCAGGTATGTGTTTCTCACAATCTGAAATATCAGCAATTATTTTTAATGTGCAACCGTTTTCTTCAGCATGGAGGAACATTTGGTTTTTAAAAACGAGGTTTCGTCGCTAAGCTCATAACTAGATTTGTACTCGTACTGGAAGTCGCCTGCAATATACTTATTGCATCATTCTTCTGATTATGTTTATTCGTTTAAATTTTTCCAGCTTTGTGAATCTTTGGTTTGAAAGTCGAAACATTGCTTTCGTATCATTGTACTTATTTTGGTTTAGTTGATATGCTGCAGAGTTCGAGAAAATTCAACGCTATGTATTCATACGTATTGTGTAATTTAAATACAATTTTATGAGTTAAAAGTTTATTGGCCTTTCCATTGTCGTCTACTTTATGAGAGAAAGTAAAATTTCCGAGTAGTGCTGTCTTCTTCGTCTGTCACTAGGCATAATTTGCAGTTTTTTTACGCTGCTGACGTTTTAAATTTACCCATAATATGTTTGGCCAACATATTGGACAGAATTTCCAGCGGTCTTAAGTCTTTTGCTCAAAGTTCCAATGGTTGTCATAGGAAAGAATGTGTTAACGTAAATGCCCACTTTCATTGCACCTCCTAACTTCACACCTTGTTTGCAGGTTCTTTCTCTGCAAATAACTGCATGATATACTGGAGGACACAAATTTCTCAAATCTATATTTTTACAACATTTACGCATTTATCCGATATTTTGTATGCACACCAAAATAAACCTAACCCTTTACTTTTACCATAATTATCCATTTTGCATTTCCTGGATCGCATTTGTTGCACAGGAAAAACTTCCGAAATATTTGGTAAAAGTCAACTATATTGTTTTTCGTAATGGTTTAATATGTTTGTGATGAGTCGGATTGAAACCGGTTTCATAATTTTCTTATTTAACCACAACATTTATTTGCTTTGCAACATTCTGTGAATTTGTTTTGCCTTTTATTTTCCACTACAACATATTAATTTACGCATATAGTCAAAGAACATTCAACCAATTATTTTACTGACAACAAACATTTTTTAGTGCCAGAATACCTTAGTTCCATACTAGTATAAATTATGGCAATGTCTTAGAGACACAGCACAAACGAAACCGAGAAGATAAATTCTAGAAATTATTTTCTTCCTTTTTCGGTCTCGTAGGACATTGCCGGCTTTCATACATTTTAGACGATCCGCTCTTGTGTTCGGTAATGTTTTTATGGCACTGTTAGTGTCCGCGAAGGTTATGCCCATTCACTTGCTTATTAATAATGTCAATAGTGACAAACAATTTGTTTGCATTTTCTAATAACACCGAAATAATGGAACATAACATATTTAAAAAAAAAACAAAAGAATCTTGTATCTATTTCAAGACTATTTCGATATCTTTAATAGAAAAAAAAAGGGTTGGTTTTATTTTTCCGACCTCTACGATTTAACTTTGTGCACGCTGCCGTATAAGATGTGTTATATGTAGTAATACAATTGCAAATTCCACAGACTATTTATGATGATCAGTTGGTAGCAGTGCGGCCCGGCGTCTGCTGCTAAAGGGGGAGTGGTAGTACCTGCCTGGCGTGTGTCGTGGGAGTGGCCTCTCCTGGCCTCGTGACGTCACGCCGAGATGTGTCTCGTGAAGTGGCTCTATAAATAGCGAGCAGGAAGTCACTGCATTTCAGCGCCGATACACGCCAACTATACTCGCCAGAGCGTCTTTTAATTTCTGCCCCGCCCTCTTCCCTTCTCGCAAAGAATACTTCGTACGACAGCGGCGACCGTTTCAGTCAAAGAGTTTTTCGCGAGGCTTACGATTAGGCTAGTATTTTTTTAATTAGTGCGGTACATTTGTTTACTATGTACTAGTATCAGTGTAGCAATTACTGTTTTATTCTTTTTCTTTTTGTGTGGAATCCTTTATTTAGATTAGTTACCCATTTCTGCGGTTTTTCTGAGACTGCTTAAGGGGCCCGGCACGTGGCCATGAAATCACACTGCAGCGTGTTTGAAGAAAAAGTTTTACACCGAAACTAATACACGTGTGTTCACGCCGTTTCTCTACGAAATGAACACACACTTCAGACAACTGCCCTTAAGTACTTTCAAGACAACACACGTATTAGAAATCCCCCTTTAGGGCACGTCAAAATGGGTTAAAACGGGGTTTTCAGGCTTCTATAGCGGAAAATATACTAGCCGAATACATGTGAAACCATTTAAGGGTAGTGTATTGGACTTTAGTAAAGTGATTTCGTAAATAAAACAAAAAGGTCATCACTTAAAGTCCCATAGGAAATTTGTTTTTTTCGCGAAGACTGCATGCCTTAAGCGTAGAGGCGACGCACCGTTGTATGGCCCATACGACGTCGCCCTTAGCACCATACCTCACTCACACAAACACATGTGCCACGAGGCGGGCCCCTTAAGGAAATTACGATCTCAGCTCAAATATTTCATGCAACGACAATCAGAGGTACAAATAACGACAACTCTCATATCTTGTAGCCTCCTTGTCTAAATTCTATAGATCATTGTAACGTGGTGAGTGCGTCTAAAAGCGCTTAGGAATTAGGTTGTTCTAAAACTCTCTGTAATTATAGAGTCTTACATTGTTTCCGTTAAAAGTACTTGGACAAAGAAGCATTCGCCTGAAAGACACAATGTTTTACAGGAATTCAACCTGTTATTCGTTAGCCAAACAAGCGTTTACTGGCAAACTCGCTACAGTTGTTAGACACGCGTTTAGTACAAAGACATTTAGGCAAAACATTGACAGAGACTTAAAACAACAGTATTTTAAGGTTGAAGTGAAACTCAGACATTGTGCGGTGCTTGACTGATCAGTCATCTTGACTTCATTGTAAAGCATGGTTTTTAACGACCAAGGTTTCTTCCCTTTACAATTGTAAAACATTAAGATTTTTTATAGTGCTGAGTCCTTCACTTCGAATAATTTCGTTTTTGTGAAGCCGTTGCATCAAATTGCTTGGAGTTATTTATAAATGTTTATGTACAGATTGTAGTTGTGGTACTTGCCATTTACTATAGTGCTAGTTTCCCATTATATCATATCGCCATAATCGGGTAGCGCGTAAGACAAAATACGTATAATGACCTTGTTCGTAAATCAGAAGTTGTGACGTTGTGCTGGCCTACAGGAGCTAATGAGGTCCGTACGCTTAGTATGGCTAAGAAATATGTGACTTTCCGAGGTTGATGTTGGACACGTAAGGCTATGCGACTTTTTTATGAGTCGGCGACTAGCGCAAGGAATGGCCAAGATGTGAGTTGTGATAGCCGTGTAAGTTACGAGAGTAGTAGTTACCAGGAAACTAGTTTGACGTCATTCGAGTTGATCAAGAGGAATATAAACAGTCTTTCATCGGCAAAATAATTCCCTCTCATTGCGTCATCAGCGGAGTGTAAAGTCATGCATGTACAGTATTTATTGACATAAAAACATAACGATCAAAGTTTATGGGGGAAAAAAGATCCAACTCACGTACAACCTTGTAAGATTAAAAAAAAAAATTAAATGTAACCGAATTCGTTAAAAAATTTAATACATTGCCAAGTTCAATGGAACCGAAAAATGGTTAAACTGCACGCGGTGGTTTTGTAGAGACCATTGTGATTACCTGCTTAAAGTTAACGTGGCCTGATAGGAAAATTGGTAGTCGAAGTTGAATTTATGAGGGGTTTGTGAGGAATTTAGAAGTTTACACTTTCAGAACGTCTGTTCATGAACACGTGTTGTATGTCATATTATTAATGACGAGGATAATAATGAAAATAAAAGCTTTGCTTAATGAATTGAAGTATTTATATTACTAATTTGACCAATAAGTAGTTCCCTACTGTGAAACAATGTGTTGTATTGAAACGGAGAAATTTTATATAAGAAAATTTAAGTCATTACAGCAACTTATTTTAACAGTTACGAAAGCTTTCCACACCAAAATGATAGCTGCTTTATAGACCCTTTAGCGTAACGAGCGTAACTAGTGGCAGTAGTTATCCTTTGCCAATCTATTAACGTTGAGCTTCTTAACCTATAGTCGAATTCACCTTAACCTTGTACTAGACAAATCCTCGTCTTGTGACTGAGCGTACCAACCTAACAACAGTAGGTTATATGGCCACCTTTTGTGTGGCGAGCATTACCAACACGAGCCAGGAAATATGACGGGACTAACAAGGTATGTGGCGGGAAGTCTCTATAATAGAGTCAGAAAATTTCGCGAAAAGATTTTTGCACCACTTTGTTTCAGTGCCTGACGTGCGCACCTGCATCTCTGCTTCGTGGTCAGTGATTGAATGCCGTAACACCCAGCGTGTGGAGGTTAAACCCGCAAATCACAGACGTGGTGTGTGGCAGTTATCCGTGTACTGATTGGCTCAGTCAAATTAATAACAACTCTGCACAAAAGCACTCTGTCAGTAGCCATGAAGTTGAACTGCAGGTGTGCACGTAAGACACTGAAACAAAGTGGGGCAAAAATATTTTCACCAAAAATTCCTGTCCCTACTCAATAATATCAGGCGAACAAGCTGGAACGAGGTTCTGCGGAAGGGAGGAGCCAATCAGACGCAAGGCCGTGTCTAGTTTCTTGAAGCCAGTAGATTAACCGGCTGAGCATGTTTACATCTACGACACCGATGTGTCATTGTAAAGGCAATAAATTGGCGCGAACAGATTTTTGCACCATTTCCTTTCAATACATTGCGAGGACATTGGCAGCTCTGCACCGTGGTTATTTTGCAGCCTGTTTTTCCTCTATTTGACTGCGCAAATCATAATAAGATTTATTATGGCACCATACATCCGTGATTTGCCAGCATAACTCCGTAAAATACGAGGGTTGAAACATCCTATCAGTAGGGACCCTGGTTTTTCGCGAAAGTAATTTTACCTCACTTTGTTTCCGTGCCTTACGTGCACATCTGCAGTTCTGGTTCGTGGTCAGCGATTGGATATTTTAACTGTCACGAGTCTTGGGATTCTACCGGCAAGTCACAACAGACGTGTGGTGTTGCAGGAAAGTTTTTGTAACTGGCTCAGTCAAATTAGATACGGCTCTTCACACAGACACGCTGCCAATAACCATGAAGCAAAATTGCAGATGTGCACGTAACGCACTGAAACAAACTGGGGCAAAATTGTTTTCGCGAAAAAAACAGGGTTCCTACCTATCACTGACTATAAAGCAGAAGTACTGATGTGCACATAATGCATTGAAACTGAATGGTGCAGAACTATTTTTGCCACCAAATAATTACTCTAGTCATTGCATCCAAGCACACCGCAATGCGTACAAGAGTAATAACGTCCGTTGACGGTTGCTTTGTGCACAAGCTCTGTACAAGAATATCGTTAAAGCCAAAGATTACGTGCAATAAAAACCACATTGATTATTTGTTTGCATTTTTCAAATATATTATTTTTAATGTTAGGTACTTTTTAAATTAAATTCCTTATTTTTAAAAATACAAAAAAAAATGTGGTTTGTAAACACGTAGTGTCATAGTTAGGGCCACGATTTTGTCGCGAAAATATTTTTGCCCCACTTTGTTTCAGCGTCTCTCGTGCACATCGGCAGTTCTGTTTCAAGGTTATTGGCAGCGTGTCATTGTTCAGACACGTTTCTCATTTGACTGCGCCAATCAGAATAAGATTATTGTCACTCCGTACGTCTATAATTTGCCAAGACCAGTGAGAGTAAAATCATCCAATCACAGACGATGTAGCAGAGCTGCAGGTGTGCACATGACGCATCGAAACCAAATGTTGCAAAAATCTTTTCGCCATAAAATCGTGGCTCTAGTCATAGTCCATGACACTGCACTTCGATGTGATTTTTTTTCATTTCGGTAAGTAAGTTGGTTTTCCTTTAATGCATATAACCATTTTTTGCAAATTTTGCCTTTAATATGGTATAGTTAGAGACCCGAAAAATTTGCGTTTTCTTTTGACCCCAAGCTATAATTCCAGCAATTGTAAGTTCGTGCCACTTGCGTAATGGACCCGTGACTTATTTGACACTTCCTGTAAGTCGCTTAGCCAATAGTACAGAAGCAACTAAATACAGGCCCATATCACTGCGTCATCGAGCAGCCAGTGAGCAGATAATGTCTGCTTGAATACACACATGTTCTTGGAGGCTAGCCTACATGTCAGTGAACCCGCGAATTTTTTCCATCTCTAATTATAATACAAGACGTATGAAAGGTAAAAAAATTTCGTTACATTAAATAATAGTCACAACCACGGTCGTAGAAGAACAGGTCTGGACACTCGCCTATCTACCAATGTATTTTGCTTGACCCCCTTGTTTTTTGGCTGTAGTTCGTCAAGTTACCGAGATTGTTGTACTTTCAGGCGCTGTAATCCGGGCGGTCGGACTCAAACTCCGGCCAATTTTTTGACATTGTTAAATTTATAGAGTAAATAAAGATTTCTGGAGCCTTTTCTTAAATTTGTGAGCGAAGGAAGTGTTTCATAAATTGATAAAAAATACGTTTTATAATTAGTTTATCTTAGTGGAACGGAAGTGGGCGGAGTTTGAGTCCGACCGCCCTAAATGAAGCGCCAATAAAACACAATATTCTCGGTAACTTGGTGAACTACAGCCAAACATCAAGGGGGTCAAGTTTCCCGGCGAGTGTCCAGACGTGTTATTCTACGGCCGTGGTCACAATATATGCCTACAAAACAACCATATCTCGTACACATAAACAAATTTTAAAACAATTAAATTTTCCAGTGAACCAACCACTTAAGTAATCATCCCAGCATTCGCCTAAAGCGAATTCGGGAAACCATGGAAAACTGAAATCAGGATTACTGGGGCCGAGGATCTAACCCGGGGCCTCCTGATTACGAGTCCAGCATGTTAACCGCTGCACCACCTCGCTCGATGCTTGCACCTAGTGTGTGTTCTCTTCACAAAACCCAGTTGTTTGCCTAACTACCAACAAATATACAGGCTGTTCCACGAGTTGTTACCGTCACACACAAGACATTCCTTACATCGTGTGGAGCAAAATATGTTGTGTGCATGTGGATCCTATTCCCAGTATTTTCAGAGTAATTCGAAACATTTGAAACATGACAAATTAAATGCAGATTTAAATCAGCGACGATTCATCACATCGTATTGCTAGTATTTGAATAACAACAGTCGCAGCTAAACCACACAAGTCAAGCGTCTCGGAAATTTTTGCAGACTGCTTACGACAGCCTTTATGAAATGTGCCTCGTTGGTGAACTATATGTAGGAGTACACCTACCTATTGTCATTTAACCGGGGACACACGTGTATGTGATGCTATAGCTTCAAATGATGTAAAGGATACGTCATCTGTGTGGCGGTAACTACTCGCGAGTCATCACACAAAGGGGACAGGATAAAGTCAATGTATTTTCATACCTGGAAGTTAACCTTTTCCTTTGCCTCGACGCTAGCCAGCTCTTTGGACACTACTACTGAAGTTTGCTGTTAGTTCTTAGCTCAAATGAAAGAGCGCTTTGTTTTTGACCATCTCCGCGCATGCGATGAATATGCTGCTGATTGTGGATTATGATGTTCTCTCACGGTATGCTAAAATCTTTCTCTGTCAGTACACGAGAGACAGTTTTGAGTGAAGCTGGCAAGTTTTGAAAATCACTTACCTCTAGAAATTGTACAGAACCGAGCGAGGTGACCCAACGGCAACATGTGTGTCTCGCATCCTGGAGGACCCGGGTTGGATTCCACGCTCCGGCCATCCTGATTGTTGTTTTTCATGGTTTCACAAAATCACTCCAGGCTAATGCTAAGATGGCTTCATTGCGTAGGCCATATACGACTCCTTAGTTATGAAGTTGTGTGTAATCGTTAGAGATGATGGTATATCGCGAAAATGTTTTGTGCCAACATACCTTTGAAAACACTGTAGATTCTTGCAACATGTATGATTCGCTAATATACTTCTGACACAACGTATCTGTCTGCAGACCAATAAGAACACGCATCAAATATTACAATAGCGGGATTCTTATTGGCTCAGTTAAATAGGGTAACAGCTCCACGTACAAGCTAGAGCCAGTATTCTTCTGGTAGGTTGAACATGTATTGAAGTCTAGCAAACAGTCAAGTTTTCCCGCGATATACCATCATCTCTAGTAATCGTATCAATAGACTTCTCTATCCACGAGACGTAACACCTAACAAAAAATAATCCAACAGAAATTCTGTCTTGCTTGATTACTTATATTTCAGTACATATTTAGAGGGAGGAAAAGATTTTACCTCATTTACCATAGTGTATTCCACGAATTAGTGTATGTTTCTAGCATTGATTTCCGTGAAACAAAATTATCTTTACCGAAGAGTGAGTAAACGAAAATGTGAAACTCTGATGTCAGCATAGAAAACCAAATCGTGGTTCAAAACGTCAGAACTGTCAGAAAATCGCTCTGGTTCGTGTCATCTAATATTCATAACGTCAGTCATAAGCAAGAGAAGCGAGGCAGAATATGGTTGTCGCCCGCAGCGCGGAAACATGGCGAGGTGTAGTGCGCAACTTCTCGCGAGGCTGGCAACCAATGACAGGCGAGAGTCGGCACTGCTGTTCCAAGAAGAGGCGTGCACGATAGTTCTCCAGTAATATACACAGACACACATCGGTTACCTCACCTCGAGGTGTGGCATCTGTCGTCCCTGAGTTGTCTCGCTCGGGTTTGTTATTCCTCAGTATCGGTGTTTACCTGCTGCACAGCGTTGCCAATATGTCTGCAATTACATAAAATGTGTGTAATTCTTGTAGGTGTGTGTAATTTTTGTGTAGCGATATCTTTGTGTAATTTTAGTGTATTTTAGAAGTCTCCCCCAATTTTGAAATAATTATGCTGTATTTGTATATATTCTAAATTACATTTTTAACATTCACTAAATTACATTATTTGCTGTTCAGGATTGCTATTTTGATAATTTTTACATAAACTTAACAACATAAAGTGATTTAAAAATCATTCTCGTCTCAGGGAGGCATTTTTATTTCACGACTAAGAATATGTATTTTTGGTGGTGAAGGGGTGTTTATTTTTGTGTAATTTAGCTTCAGCGTATGTGCAGTTTTAATGGTCAGTTCTGGCAACACTGCAGTGCTGCAAGTTGTGCGGAGTTGTGCTGACGGCAGGGGCGTGAGAGAGGAGAGACCCGACTAACCCACGACTATATAGGTACAGGAGAAATTCGCGAGTTCATTGACCTACAGTGCCTTGTGCTTAGCGGCGAAGAGACAAGTGTTGATCGTATAAGAGATGGCCTTACATCTCCTGTGCTTCCGTGTCCCAATCACGCTTGTTGCAGTCTTAATTGTATGCAAATTATGCCTGCGTATTATTCCATGCGTCTAAAGCCAGACTGCACTATGTACATTTCTCCTTTGCATTACAAGGGGCCGCAGTGGACGAGACGTCAGACCTCTCGCCTCCCTCCAAGGTGGTCCGGGTTCGATTCCCGGCGGGGGCTGTCCCCGGATTTTCGCATGTGGGAATCGTGCCGGACGATGCCGCTGGTCGGCGGGTTTTCTCGGGGATCTCCCGTTTCCGGTGCTGATCTATACTCACATCATGTCACCCCTCACCAGCGCTAAAGACCGCGATGTTTAGCGCTGACCAAAATCTCTCACTCCTTTGCATTACGGTAACAAGAATGTCAGACCTCTGAAAACACAATTTTCAGCCATTTTCACTGTTTGACCCCCTTATTGTCATACAACAGGACTCAGGTAAAACGTGTTGTCGATAGACAATAATTTGCTATCTCGCTCGGGACAGTTAGATTTCTGTAGATACGGGCATTCACGCGCTGGTTTTACACACGATGTCTTGCTAGCGTCTGCTCTCAGGTAGGCTTGAATGCTTCGTGTATGAACGGTTTAGTAAAGTTCCACGTGCGTTCCTGTCCACACGAAACTGTTTAATTAACTTCCAATATGTTAACTACGAAAAGGACACACGCCAGAAACTATAATTGATAAATTATTAAATTTGCAGCAGTATATTAGAAATACGATTTTCGTGCATCTTAAATGGCTAAAATCCGCTTTCTGGATTACTGTAACTCCAAAATTAATACCCAGATTCGTAAACACAAAAACTGAAGCCTGCCTCTGCAGCATATTACCCACAAAGTACATTGTAGGATAACGTTTCAAAATTATATAAAAAACCGCCAAAAAAACACTTTACGCCTGTTTAGTTCGCTGCTTCTTGTTGAAGCAGTTCTCGTCGAGTGCGGCATTCTGGTCCTTATAGCTCCCCAGTTTTCGCGTCTGAAGGCAGAAAATTAAATGCGGTACATACGATTCTTAATAGGGGTATGCACACTGTAGCCAATATAAAATGATAGTTCGCTGTGTCATAAATGTATCCTGTTTTAGTCTATCAACTTATTAACAAAAATTCTTCCAAATGTTGACTTACTCAGAGAGAAGTATTAGCTTTATTGCTACCGAAATTAAAACGTCATTGCTTCATACACATTCTGTTGGCACGAGAATTCACTTTGTTTGCCCGAGTAGAACAAAACTTCAATAAAGTGTGTTTCAGTAGTGATCCCAGTGCAGTTAACTATAGTTCAAAAAGTGAACTCAGTTGACTCAGTCGACTCCTGGCTGAACCCTTTCCGAAACCAGGGTAAGGTGTTGTTAGCCGTGAAGCTATGCCAACAGAATGTAACCACTACACGTAACAAAAATCATATGGAGTGAAATTTTACGCGAGGGGTAGAAAGCATCGAAAAAAGAAACATGAAACGAAAGTTGTGTATATGTGAAGAGTAAACGTGACCTTGGACATTATATAAAAATGCTGGATGCATTTGAAACAAAATACTTTCAAAAATCGCTGGCCCAAACTGTGAAGGACTAAAATGAAAGAAAAGGTACAATCGTGAGCTTTACACCATTTATAATGACCCACCTATTAGACGAGTAGTGAAATCATCTGGATTGGGGTATGCTGGGTGGGCAGCGGTACGGAAGTACCTATAGGTAGAGCCACGATTTTATGGCGAAAAGATTTTTGCAACATTTGGTTTCGATACGTCATGTGCACACCTGCAGCTCTGCTAC
>PNEQ01045233.1:32015-69515 GCA_003012365.1 Medauroidea extradentata
GATTTTACTCTCACTGGCCTTGGCAAATTATAGACGTACAGACTCACAATAATCTTATTCTGATTGGTGCAGTAAAATGAGAAACGTGTCTGAACATAGACACGCTGCCAATAACCTTGAAACAGAACTGCCGATGTGCACGTGAGTCACTGAAACAAAGTGGGGCAAAAATCTTTTCGCGACAAAATCGTGGCCCTACCTATACGTCATTTAGGATAATGTGAGCATTTTTGAAGCCCTAATTACTTTTTTCCTTACAAACAAGTTATATTTTCCTGCCAAAATTTACTACAAACAAAGCAGTCTATGTAGCAATATAGTTTGTAGATTGTATAGCATTCAAAAGTTAACGTATAAGGTCAGGATTAATAACATTTTATAATTATTCTAGACAAGATGGCCTCCAAGAATGATCACTTAATCGCGAACCGCCTATAAACAGATATTACGAGGAAATCTAGGGAGACAGAGAGGACGTGGTCGAACAAGAATGAAGTGGAGGGTGGGTTATATAAATTGGAGCGTTATAGCGACGGACCGAGATAAATGGCGGAAAAATTAAAAACCACAAAAAATTATGAAAAGTGATGGCCTTAAGCTAAAAGTATTGAATGTATTAGCGTATTGTATTAGATGAGTGGTTTTTTCTTATCCTACTGTTTGTCTTTAAACACAGAATAATGTATGAAACTCTGCTGCATTTACAAACATAAGTCACAAATTCACTATTAATTCTTAATTTCATTTAATGTCACTTTTTAAAACCATTGTCCAACCCCTGATAAAAGGAAAATCCTGCCCGGTGACATTATACCGCCACTCACTGCTTTCGTCTTTTTCAATCTTGGTACGTGAAGACAGAACAATCTGCACCTTTGGATAAAACTACTCTGGTGCCACAAAACTACACCTTATTATTGTGTTCACGGGACTTCCACGTAATACATTTATAACTATTAAAATCTTAAGAAATAGGTTATCAATTAGTATGGTAATATAATAAAAAAAGTAATAATAAAACTCTTTCAGTAAAATTATATAATTGTTGATTCAGCAATAAATCTCTATAGACATTTTGCATTTGGGAAAAGTCTTTCCTGTGTGAGACGTTTTCGTTAGTTGTAACATTATACGTTGATAATAATAGATTTGATTCCTACTTCACTTTTTTAAACTGCCTAATGCCTGTAGATGTAAAACAACAAGTCACAACAGGAAAAATTAACAAGTGCAGACTGTATAAAAGCCATGTGCTATGCATATTTTTATGACACAACGCGTAATTCATTATTAGTTGAGATGTACCTAAAAATTAAATTCTGAAGCCTGGTATAAATAAAAGGGACATACATAATTGCACTGTGTTACAAGTTAATCAGCTAACATAGTAGTTGTATTACTTGTACGAATGGAGCAAGAGTTACTTCAGTAAAAATTGTATATTTTTCGTGTTAAGATTCATGAGCCACGTGCGTTTGTTGTAATGACCATTATGAATAGCCGTGTTATATATATATATATATATATATATATATATATATATATATATATATATGTGTGTGTGTGTGTGTGTGTGTATCGTTATACTCGTGGAATTTCCGATTGGTTCTTTTTTTTTTTTTTTCCTTCATGATAGGCCATCACTGTAGAGCCCGGTAATTTTCGCGAAAAGAATTTTGCAGCACTTTGTTTCAGTGCCTTACGTGCGCACCTGCATCTCTGCTATGTGGTCAGTGATTGGATGTCGTAACACCCAGCGTCTGGAGGTTAAACCCGCAAATCACAGACGTGATGTGTGACAGTTATCCGTGTACTGATTGGCGCAGTCAAATGAATAACGACTCTTCACAAAAACACTCTGTCAATAGCCATGAAGCAGAACTGCAGGTGTGCACGTAAGACACTGAAACAAAGTGGGGCAAAAATCTTTTCGCGAAAACTACCGGGCCCTAGCCATCAGAGTTGCAGCACCTCTGTCGAATCTAAAGTACGCTATATTTATTTTGAAGTTGCCATTGCAACCTTGACCGGCGTGATGCATACAGAACGTAGTTCTCCAGCACATGTAAGAGTGGTGGAGGTTATGTTCGCCTAGGCAGATACGAGTACGACATCAAGGTCGTGCGCGGCTGGTCGCCTCGTAGTAGGCCACACGTATGCCTCGCTCGTCACGCGTCGATGCTAACGGTAGATGCTTGTCCGCGACGTCTTGTTCCGCCTCGTACACACCTGGTCTGTACAGTTGTCTACACGTCCTGGTAGGTTGTCGTGTATGTCCGCAGCTGTACCCACCACGTCTCAGTGTTCAGATTGAGCAATATCTTCAGTGTGTCTTGGGCGCTTGCCTTCTTGCAAGACGATCCTTGTTCGGATCCCGGAAAGGGCGGACCCGGATGCACGCGTGTTTGAATCGTGTCTTTTGTCGACGGGTACTCTCGAAGATCTCCCATCATATCCCTTAATTCCGATGCTGTTCCGTATTGTACTTACGCTATATCCCTTATGGGGTCGCGGTGGCCGAATGGTCAGACCATACGCCTCCCACCTAGGCGATCCGGGTTTGATTCCAGGCGGAGTCGGTCCCAGATTTTCGCATGTGGGATTCGTGCTGGAAGGATTTTCTCGGGGATCTCCCGTTTCCCTCGCCCTTTCATTCCGGCACTGCTCCATACTCACCTCATGTCACCCCTCACCAGCGCTGAAAACCTTGCCGATAAGAGCTTACCAAAAGCTCTTCACTTCACTTCAATATGTTTTCTTTGGTTTGGGGACAGTGGCTGTAACTCTGGTTTGTGTGTGCCTGTCGTTGACGATCAAGCAAGAGCTCAGTTATCTTAACCAAGTAAGTAATCACAGAGGCAACGTAATCTTGGTTGCAACATTCGAATCCATAAGTAAATATAACGAGGAGATAAAACGCTGAAATCACATTGGGAGAAGACAAATTCGATTCCCATTTCGGCCACTTGGTTTTCAGTTTTCCAAGATATTTTGAAATCACCCAAACCAAATACGTACTTTCTTCCTTTCTTGTCCGAGCATATGATTCCAACCCTGACGACTATTATTTCGTTAAAGCGGTCAACCCTACCGACAATATATGACCAGGGCGCCCTCTTGTGTATATATGTGTGATTAATTCTAGGCACAAGCATCAGGGAGTGATAAGGGCCACACTGGTATTTGCAACAAGTGGCCCGTCACCTATTCGTGCCATAGAATTAATTGGCATGCAAACTTTCATACCTGATGCGAGCAGCCAAAGACTTCGAACGAAGAACGTACAGGTTATTTGTGGAATCGTTAAGGTAATCTCCAGTTTATGACCGTTTACAAGTTCCCAAAATATGCTTAAAAATAATTTCTGACTGTACAAAGGCGTTTTAAATAGTGTTTGAACACGTAAGCCGTGTTGAAAGTTCTGGTCTAATCGCGTGCAAAATAGTTTCTTTTTTCGTGTAACAACTTCATACTTTGAATAATTTAAGTGTAATTTCACTTCAGAAAGTGAATTATATATATAACCTTGTTCGATGTAAGTTGGACAGTTTAACCTCCTTTGGGTCTTCTTGAAGGGAAAAGCGTACTACCTTCGTAAATGTTTTCTGAAAACAAGTGATAACAATGTTTCGCTCTTATCAATCTTGAAGGAAACAGTCTTGATACCGAAATTCAAACTGTTATTGTGATTGCTAAGACAATCACTTGATGTTTTGAAGTCAAAGTAGAAAAAAATGGGGAACCCTCAACATGTCAGCTTCTACATGATTTAGGCACGCTGTAACGTTTGTGAATATAATTCGTGTGTTCTTGTAGGTTTATTTTAAGCACGATATTATCATGTCAAACAACTTGGAGTAGCTTCTGTACTGGGTTTTAAAACATTTTATGTAATATAAACGAAAATTATACATAGGCCTGTATACGAACATACATCTGTATATTTGTTACAGACCAGCAAACGTCGATAAAATACAGCGGACCGAACTCAAAAAGACTGATTGAAAATATTATTTTTATAGCGACCTGTATTATGTTTTGATGCCAGAGGTAAACAGGAGTACAGAAAGTTCAGAATGCCACCAACCCCCATCACTAAAGAAACAATTCGCAGCCACATTACTCGCTAAACAGAATGCCTCAACAAGGTATGATTTTCGACAGTAATCTGCAAATAAAAACTGGAACGATTGCCTTGGTGAGCCCAATCACAAACCTGCCGAATGAAAAGTAAAATTGTCTTTTATAGTCATAACTGAACTCTCAATGTGGCAATATATGACACTCACGCGTTTAAATCCAGTGTTCCTCCGAATACGTAGATATTTTCCATCGTTCATATTTAAACTATAGTATGTTTACTGATGGGGCGTAACTTGTGTTGACATGACGTATTACTGTTCGGTAGTTCTACAGTAAAATGAGCACGTAAAATTTAAGATATGGTTTGGTCTACAAATTGTAGGTCAGGTACTCTCATGATGTTCTATCTACGTAGTTAAGAATTACACTACAGAACTCATTTGCAGTGCAACAGTACTTGTAAGCTATGAACATTTACCCATTTACTCATTTATGGGTTATTCTTCAAGTCTTTTGCGATAATATAAAGTACATTAGTATTTATTAATCTCGAATAATATCATTGTAGTCAATTGTGAGATTGGTAAGAAGGGCTTAATATATCTTCGACAGCGAGGACATCATGAATGTTACAATTTCTCTGACAGACAGGAACCGAACATAGTCCACAGTCAGGAACAAGCCCAGGATTCGCTTGGAATAACTATGGAAAAACTTAAAAACGGAAATCAAGATGGCCGGGATTTGGGGTCCTCCCGAATACGAGTAGGCCTACAATAATATACTACTGTATCATCTCGCTCTTGCAACTTTAATAATTTAATAAAATATATTTAATCAGAAATTAGGTTTATTATAAGAAGACGTAATTTTTCCTCTTGTGTAATGTGAACATAATGTAACATACACTTTAATGATTGAGATTGCTAAAATATTTAAAAGAATTTTACTGGTCATATACCTTATTAAGTTAGCTTATGGCATAAAATTTCAACCTGTAATGACGCAACTCAATTAATAGCAACCATTAAAGTTTCAGTCCCATTTTTAAGATAACTGTAGCCCTTAATTATTTTATTTATTGGCAGCTGTAATGCTAAAATCAGTATTTTTTTCACTTGAAAATAGAATTATAATGAGTTGAAACACATTCAGAAAATATTAAAATAATTTATGCCAACGCTTTTTTGTTCACTTAAATTTTTGCATATTTTTCCAGTGTCGGTTTATAAAACCCGTTCAAAGACAGAGGTCGCGTCTTACAGGTCATTTGGAGAAAGATCATAGCTTCTGTATTTGACAAATATGTAATTATAGTATAAGTAAATTAATTGAATATTTATACCGAGTAAGGGAAAATCAGTGAGTTACGAAATAATTAGATCAGTTGTATGGAGTAATGACAAATACCAGAAAAAACGTTTATGTTTGTATTAAAGCTATGTTCAAGGTAAAGTGAAGTATATTTTTAAATACTTCTTAGCTTTCTCTTTCAGTCTGTATGTGTTCTTCAACTTCTGGTTACTGTAAATATACACTAGTGAGTAACAAATATAGTGTATACTTTTTACCCTCATTAAAATTTTACGCTTTGTCACACGTATTGGTTATTCCTTTCTTTCTTTCTTTTTTTTTGTTGAATTGAGGGGGGGTGGTCCTTAACAAAATGGTCACTTTACCGTGGACACTCTTATATAAGCCAATATGAAATGTAAAGAGACTCAAACTGGTAGGGTTGTCGCCGCGAGCAGGTAAGTCTCCAGCCAGAAGGGAAGGTTTGCCAGTGTCCTGTATGGTACGAGACATACCGAGGATGTCCACTTAGCCGGGGGATGTGGAAGGGCTGCCGAAGACCTTTGTTATGTAAATAGTTGGTTCTACCCTAACCTTTCAAGTTCCTACCACTGGTCGCTGGAGGCTGGGACCAGGTCGGCCGATCGTTCAGTAAAAAATGGGCCGGTGTATCGTGATCCCATCTGCCGCGACGATCACGGAGTGGTTGGAGGACCAACCGGTGTGTTGGAGGCTCAAGGACGTGTGAGGCCGCTAGTCTTCACCTCACCCCGCGTCGTGGAATGTGCCCTCTGGCACCTGGGCTCCGGACAAAGGAGCGCCTGTTCGCCGGGTTCGAGTCCCTACTGCAGCATTGTAACTGACCTGCGCACTACCCTAGGTTTTACATTGTATTTGTATATTAATGGAGAGGTTACATTCCTGTCTCCTAATCCTTCGCACATAGCTGATCAGAAGACAGGGTCACGTAGAGAAGGTAGAAGGAAAATTAAGAGCAGAAAATACGCATACTTGGACAATAATGACCCGAACCATAGCCGTCGATATGGCAGTCCTACCAACAATGACCATTTTAATACCTCTTTGAACTCTCGTACGGAAATGGGTTTCCTTGATTTGTCGGCATCTGAGACGGGCAAGCGAATTAAAATAAATAATTATCACAGGAGATCTCAAAGAGCTATTGAAATTACATTTTGTTGTAGAATTGGCACTCAAAGACCGAAATATTTATATATAGAACGCACGAATACGAATGTGGAGGACTGATTCCAATTATGTTATTTGTATTCTGATGTAGTATAAATGTTATATGCTGCCACGACCTTCCCAGGGCAAACATTTCACTTGTTGACGTAGTTTATCTGTGTTTGTGTTCAGAACCGTTTTCGGACCGACGTGGCAATCATTATTAAAATTTAGTTTCAATCAATGGTTTCGTTTACTTAAGTGCACCTTTTCAACAGAATATCGAAGTAATAATTTGTATTTATAGCCGTTGGGTTTTATCGACTGCGTTGTAAATGTATTAAGCAGGTATTCATTCTGCATTCCTCTAAGCATTGTCTGCAAGCAGTTACTGCCAGATCAAACGCGTATTCCGTCTCTAGGTTGGGCGGCATTTCGCTGAGTTGAGGATATTAACGTAATAAATTCAATACAGCGGTAACCACTTTGCGGTACCAGATATGAAAATTGTAAGATTTCGTTGACGTATTCTCATTTAAAAAGCAACTCATATTATTCTTAATAAGAGTTTGGGAGGAATTTAAAAAACATTCGTGAAGAGGGGAACATTACTAATTATTAAGAACACGCTACATTACACATTTTAATTAGATCGTCTGATTGTAATTTAACAAATAAATTCAGGTAACCTGTTTAGTGAAGACTGCTGGAACATTAGAATTTTAAAGGATGTTTTCACGCAGTTTATTTTCCTTTGAGATTCGCAGCTGTCTTCTTCTCCCGGTAACAACAATTTTTTTTTTTTTAATTATTTGGCTATTGTGGTAATGTGTGTTCCAAATTTCTTCCCTGATTTTTTTTTCTTCTCCCCTCTTCATCTGTTTCCACGCCTCTTTGTAACTGTACTCGTTGTTACTCCGTGTCTGCCTGGAACGAAAGAACTGACCTTGGGATAGGACAGTCGTCTCCGCCCCTTCTCTTTCACGGCACTGGTCGTGGCGTCCTTTCGTGACGTTATCCTCCCAAGTCTCATAACAGTATTCTATGTCAGCAGCTGGAGGTCATGCACTGCTAGAACAACAATTCTGTACGAAAATTCGGAAAGTCTGCGACACCGGAAAGATTAAATGAACTGAGGTTGTATGATGGAGAAGCAACGGATTGTAAAGGATGGGTCAAATAGCAGTAACCCGAAAAATTGCGCCTCTTATCCCATTCGCAAAATATCGGGTTCCGACCTCGCCAGAATCGCCTAGGTGGAAGGCTGGTGCTCTAAACATTGCGTAAATCTTAGCCACGTGCCCAGATTATAAACTCAGTTTTAGTGTTAATTTTTCACCTGACGTTTTCAACTGATCAGGATTACTAACGTTCAGCAGTAACTCCTAATTTAACTACCTGCTGTTTGTAAAACATGTTTACAAAGCTGCGGCAATCTGTATCTTATTTTGGTAAGGCACTTGTATGATTTATAAATAATTTGTCAGTTTTTCTAAGTTCATGTTTTTATTTACGAGTCTAGTGTCAAAAAATTCATTATTTTATATCAAATTATTTTTTTTTCGCATCAAAAGCGGTATGTTACAGTTATCCCTAATGTATAATATTATAATGATAATTAAATAATATGTTATTCATGAAAGTGTTTCTTGCTGCCTATCTCCCAGGCATCCATACATCCACTTCCATCTAGTCGTGTGATTTCTGTGGAACCGGTCTGGATTAGAACTTACTCCCAAGGCGACCTCTTAAATTCATTTTTGCATGTTGATTACTTGCATGTCATGTCAAATAAGTTTAGTGAAGGATCACAAAATACTAGACGACAAGGGGTAACGAGTCTCTATTTAATGTATGAAGGGGTCTACTTTCTGTTACATTATTTTCTGTGGTTACTTGTCATCATATAATTTACCTGTATACGAAATTACTTTCAGTAATGACATTTACTTGTCATTTTGTCTTGTACTTAGACGTTTTGAATCTCCACTGTTGAGGCCATCTACTACCCTCATGAACCACATTAGGTCCAATAATTCATATATGCTTCCCTAATTATTTGTTCTCAAGATTTCACTCTCATCGGGGTAACATGTATTAACAACTCACCTTATATACATACGTACACACACAAACTGTACGTATGTTAACTCATGTAAACGGTAAATCGGTGGAAGATAAAAAACGTAAGGAATTTTAAATCCATAATGGAACATGGGTGAAAAAATAAATTACTATAGGATAATATTTTCATTAGACACCTGTGTATGCCCGTAATGAATATAGCCACAATTTTGAGGTGAAAAATGTTTGCATTATGTGGTTTCAATGCCTTATGCATTTTGTACACATCTTGAGCTCTGCTTCACTGTCAGTGATTGGATGTTTTAACTGTCTCTTTTCTTTGTGTTATGCTGGCAAATCGTTGACGTATGGTGTCCCAATAACCGTATTATGATTGGTGCACTCTAAATCTGAATAAGTGAATATTCGCTTATTCACGCCGATGAATAGAGCAGTTTCAACATACTGAATCAATGAGAAACCACTGTGAAATCGGTGACTATTCACTGATTCCGATAAAGTGTGCCAACATTCCACAAGTTAATTAATGAATTTCCACAGATTTTCCAGTAATTTTTCACTAATTCAGTAAGTGAAAACTGTTCTATGAAAACAACTGAAAAAACCGGTGAATATTCACTGACTCCCTTGTGAGAGGTCGGCACTCTTGAAGGAAATCAGTGAATATTCACAAACTAAACAGTGACTACTTTCACTGATTCAAATTTTTGAAACTGCTCCATCTATCAGCGTGAATCAGTGAATATTCACTAATTCAAATTCAGAGTGTACAGTCAAATGAGAGACGTGTCTGAAGAAAGACACGCTGTCAAAAACCCTTGAAAACACTGTAGTTTCTCGCAACATGTATGATTGGGTGATACACGTCTGACACTCCGTAGCTGTCCGCAGACCATGACAGGTATCAAATATTACAATAGCGGGATATTTAGGGCTCAGTCAAATAGCGTAGCAGCTTCGCCTAGACTACATGCGAAAGCCAGTAATCTTCTGGTAGGCTGAACGTATGTTGAAGTCCAACGAACAGTCAAGTTTTCCAGCGATAAATCATCACCTCCAGCGATAGACTCATAAATCTGGTAAATGGACTACAAGTTTCTTTGAACAAATTGTTATATAACAACTAACCAGACGAATAAAATCTGCATGTGTGACATTTCCCCTTGAATTACATTGCATATACACTAATGTTTTAGTGGTAGATCAGCAATGTGTAGAAACCAACGGAAAGCAGGCAAGGTTCAGTGTGCAGCTGGCACACGAAGTCTCTTATGACTTGCCATTCTTCGTCAGCCTAGCCGCAGTCTTAACTGCGACGTGACCCAGCAGTGCTGGAACGTCGCAGGCACTCTGTGACGGCAGGCAGCTCCGAAGTGGCACAATACTGTCTGTATATGCTAATGAAGTCGTTGTGTGGCTCTCGACTGAGCTTCGAGCGAAATAACGAGCTTGCATCTAAGGCGTAGCGGCTCGGCTCCATAGCGCAGCTGAAGAGGTGAAACACGGTGTTGCCAAGTCAGTAGATTTCTCAACTAGATTTTGTGATATTTTTGTTTGTCGCTGTAGCACGTCCATTCCCTCGGTGACACGTTAATTACGTATAGTAACAATGACTGCGTAAACATTCTTCAGTTTCTTAAGAACTTTTATAATAATTTAATTTAAAAAATCGGCGCTTTATATCAATGCATAATTCTACATTTGAACCTAGCAAACAGATGAATTTTCCTGCGATAAATCTCTCTCTCCCTCTCTACACACTATATATATATATATATATATATATATATATATATATATATATATATATATATATATACCATTACGTATAAAAGTGAACCCTGACTGAATGAATTAATAAATGACATATCTGACTGCAGTCAAAACCGTTGTACCTAGATATGTGAAAATTTTTGTGTGGGTTCCCACTAGATCGCAGGCGAGCACTAAGAAGGGTTTTTTTTTTTTTTTCGGAATTCGTCCCCTAAGGGGGATGAAAAGGTGTGAAATGTGTTTCACAAAATTCGTCTGCATTGCTCGAACCCGACAGCCTATCGATGTGACTTTTACTACAATGGATGAATCATAAAAAAGTATATTAGCCTATTGAAGGGTTTTTAGAAATTCAAACATCAAGGTGATGAAACGACCCCAAATGTATTTTCGATTAGTTATCGATATCTATCGAACCTTTCGGGATACAGAGTTACTTTTTACTTCAAAATTATGCTGATGTGAATACCCAAATAGCAATTTTCGATTTTTCTAAATTCGACTCCCAACGAATAAAGAGAAGGGAAATGTGTTTTTTAATTAATCGTTGAACAGCTCGAACCCAATGGGATATATACATGATTTTTACTTCAATTAAATACGTATACAAATGTATTACACAGAACTTCAAGACGTTTCGAAAATCTTTAATTAAGGGGGTGAAAAGACCTTAAATGTGTTTTCAATTCTTTTTCACGACTATCGAACCAGTCGGGATATCGAAGTGCTGTTTTCTTCATAATGATGTTTACATAAAGACCGAAAATACGTTTCAGGAATATTTTCTAATTCGAGTCCAAAGATGTAAAAAAGGTAAAACTTATTTTCGATTCGTGATCGATGTACGGGAAGTTATTGAACAACACCGACAAACTCCGGCAGGTGATTCCTTCTGGAAAAAAAAAAACAAGCAGAAATAATATTTTGCACTTTTCGCTTAAACTTAATATTAAGGTAGTAATAACTCTCTGAATATCAAAATTTATAATCGTATTTCACTAAATTATCGGAAACCAAATGACATAAAAAACTATATTTTCAGCATTGCTTAACACTGTTGGGACCTTCAAACCAACACAAAACACAACTTGATGCCTTCCACCCTTACGAAAATAATAGGAGTGGCTACCCTCTAATTGTATAAAAAAAATTTTTACCGTCAGGGTTTTCGAACATTAGAAGATGGTTTATTGAGAAAAGTGACCTGTGTAACAAAAAAGGTCCGTGTTGCAACACTCTAGGACATACCGTTTATGTTCAAAACACACTTGAATATTCGCGCAGACATACAGAGCCTAGAGCATAGGCAATCCTGCGAACATCCATGTGAAGTGTTCAGCGTACAGCATATATAAAAATGAAAGCTGACTGACTGACTGGCATATCAAACTGCAGCCCAAACCACTGGACCTAGAATCGTGAAATTTTTTGTGGGGGTTCCCCTCAGGTCGTAGCTTTTTATATAGCGACGTGATTTTTTGTTTAGGATTGATGCTTACTCAAATACCTAAAAAGTAATTTTAGGAATTTTCGAAATTCGCCACCCAAGGACGTGAAAAGGGGTGAAAAGTGGTGAAAAGCGTTTTCAATTAATCGTCGATATATCTTGAACCCAGCGGGCTAATGTTGTGTTTTGTACGTCCACGAGATACCAATAAAGTATTCTAAAACGTGATTCAAGGGTTTTTCGAAATTTACTCTCTTAGGTGTTGAAAAGACTTTGAATGTATTTTAGATAAATCCTCGATATCTATTGAACCCGTAGAGATATACAATTAATTTTTGCTTCAGGATGATGATTACAGAAATTATCGCAAAACGGTTTTCTGATTTTTCGAAATTCGATTTCTCAATACTGTGCAGGGGTGATACGTGTTTTTTTAGTGAATGATCGATTTTGATTCGACTGAACGGGTTACCGATGTTATTTACACTTCAGTTGGATACTTATACAAATGTCTAAGATGAAAATTTAAAATATTTCGAAATTCGAAACCCAAAAGGGTGAAAAAGCACAAAATTTGTTTTCCAACAACCCACGATATATATCTAACCAGTAGCGATATTGAGGTGGTGTTCGCGTCAGAGTGATGCTTACGTAAACATTTAAAAAAATATGTATGTAATTTTTTTCTTTATAAGAAACGTGATTATTAAGAATAAAACTAAGTTGGTCAACATTCAAGGCAGACAATCCGAAAAGCAGGAACGAGCAACGAGAAACAACCTATACAGGAGTTTCACTCTACAGTAACCTATCGAGACGTAGTGTTGTACAACCTCTATGAGCCCAGGACAGAGATATTTTTTTTTAATAAAATTTTATTTTCATGAATTATTTCGACGTTACGTGACGCAGTTGTTTGTTACTCAGGTCTAAATTCCGGGAGGTTCTGGGCTCGAATTCCGTTAAAAGCTGCATGCGAACGTTCAATTCTGACACACAAAAACTACAAGGCAAATCGAATTAGTGCAATTTACATGTAGTCTTTAAAAGGGGTAAAATTGCAGTTCGCTTTCCACTTAGGTTCCTTACAATATCAGCTGACATATCGTCGGTATACTGCCAAAAGTTATTAAGTTATAAATGCTATTTCGTTAAAAACAGTATGAAATTGTAGATATTAACAGAAATGTGGTATGTTACTATACTGTGAGACAACAGTACGAAACGACGAATAAACTTGGGTAATTGTTCGTGAACAACATATACATATTCCTAGCATTTTTATTATTTTATCTCATTTTGACTTTGTCACTTTTGGCATTAAACCGACGATACATCATCTCACTAATCTCAAGTTTGGGGCACCAAATACGTTTCTGCGAAACCTTTACCCACTGAAACTTTGTAATGGCAA
The DNA here is from genome assembly GCA_003012365.1 of Medauroidea extradentata. NCBI lineage: Eukaryota > Metazoa > Arthropoda > Insecta > Phasmatodea > Phasmatidae > Medauroidea > Medauroidea extradentata. The sequence continues at coordinate 45,299 of PNEQ01045233.1, forward strand.
TAAAGTTAAAGTGGATATTTAAAAAATATATAATTGAGGGCACCGTCACCAATGGTTGTGCACAGGGTAAACAGATGTTTTTCATTCGATTTACCTCTTACCTTAGGTGTCTGTAATTACCCCACAACGTCAATTTGGCTGGGCTATAAATAAGGTCCAGGAGAAGTCGCCGTTAGTAGCAGGGACAAACTTAAAACTGCTATTCGCGTGGACAGCTATAATAGCTACTTATCTTGCTGCAGAATTAGTTCAACTATCCGCTTGGACATTCTAACACTTGATGACTGAAGTATCAATCTTGTGTACAAAGAGGTTTTAAATTAAAGTAAATATTATCAGTTACGAAGAATACTCGCGAGCAAAGCCGCGGGGGACTGCTAGTTCACTATAAACAACGAGTATCATACTGTTAAAGTCGCAGATCAGTTTGTTGCTAGCATTCTGCGTACATATCGTAGCAGTTGTGAACAGGCAGCTGAAACATGTGTAAATGGTATTGTATTCTTCATGCTGATAATAAACTAAACACTAATAACTTCGTGAGGTAATACTCGAAAAAATAATAGTGCAGTGTCGATATCAATGTTGTTTCTCCAGAGTATGGCAACTAGAGCCGCCACGGTGATCTAATGGTCACGATTCTTGTCTCCCTACAAGGTGATAGCCGTAACAAACAACAAACCTAAAATAATTTTTATGACTTTAAAATCTGCAACAAACCTAAAGGATTTCTTGTAGGAATACTGACAGAATGAATGAAGAGATTAGGATCGCTCGTAACATTTAAGATTTTGAGAGCCAAAGAGGGGTGACATGGTGTGAACATGTAGTTGCACTGGAAATGGAGGATAAGGACAATGGGAGATCCACGATAAAAGCGACCGACCAAAGTCGTACCGGCACAATTCCCACATGTGAAAATTGGCGTGACACCCGGCGGTAATCAAAACCGTATCGCCTCGTAGGAGACAAGCATAGTGACCACTAGACCACCGTGGTGGCTGTAGTTGCCATACTCTGGAGAAACAACATTGATACCGACACTGCATTATTATTTTTATTTTTCGAGTATTACCTCATGAAGTTATTCGTGTTTGGTTTATTATCAGTCGAGATGGTGAAATTTCGTGAATTCAATGACCTGCATGTTATAATCAAATATACTATGCATACACAAGCCCTGCCTATTCGTTCATTGTCAGCTGTTCCACTGAGTAGCAGCTAGTGGACAAATAGACAGGGCTTGAGTATGCATAGTATATTTGATTCTAACACGCAGGTCATTGAATCCGCGCAATTTCACCATCTCTAATTATCAGCATGACGAACACAATGCCATTTACACATGTTTCAGCTGCCTGGGACCTACCATTTTCGTTCACAACTGCTACGATATGTACGTAGAATGCTAGCAACAAACTGATTTGCGACTTTAACAGTATTGTACTTGTTGTTTATAGTGAATATACACCATCGTCTGTACGCTGAACACTTCACATGGGTGTTCACAGGATTGCCTATGATATAGGCTCTGTATGTCTGCGCGAATATTCTTTTTTTTTTTTTAGCTTATCGGTATGTACTAGACAGTTGCAACACGGACATTTACTGTTACACAGGTCTCATTTCTCAATAAACAATCTTCAAATGTTCGAAAATCCTGGCGGTAAAAAATTGGTATACAATTAGAGAGTAGCTACCCCTGTTATTTCCATAAGAGCGAAAGGTATCAAGTTGTATTTTGTGTTGGTTTGAAGGTCCCAACAGTATTAAGCAATGCAGAAGAAAATATTGTTTCTTTATGTCATTTAGTTTCCAATAATTTGGGGAAATACGATTATAATTTTTTTTTGATTCAGAGACTTATTACTCCATTAATTTTAAGTTTCGACGAAAAGTGCAAAATTTAATTTCTACTTGTTTTTTCTTAAGGAATCACGTGCCAAAGTTTGTCGACGTTGTTCAATAACATCCTGTATATCGAGTTTACTGAATTTTTCTATATTCACTTAATTTTAGCTTAAGTTTAATGCTCACTTAAATACTTAAAATGTATTATATAGATTTTTCGAAATTTGACACCTAAGGAGGTGAAAAGTTATAAAACGGGATGAAGGGTGCTTTCAGTTAATCGTCAACACATTTTAAAATAAACGGGCAATCGTCACGGTTTCCACTTAAATGAGACGCCCATACATAATCTTAACTGTCTATAAAGTTATTTTTTGTTTTTCGAAATTCTTTTAATCCTAAGAGGGTGAAATTACATTGAATATGTTTTAGATAACTCCACGAGTGCTACCGAACCCGTAGAGGTATAGAGTTGTTTTATTTTTATGATGATGAATACGTAAATGCCCGTTAACAGATTTCAGTAATTTATAAAACTGAACTCTTAGGGCTGTGATGGAATAAAAAAAATTAATGAATCATCGATTACGCTTTAACTCAATGGGTTATCGTCGTGATTTTCACCTCAATTTGATACTTATAGAAATGTTTAAGATGTGATGGTAATATTTTGCGAAATTTGACTACGGAAGAGGTGACAGGACGCAATATTTGTTTTCATTTACCGCATGAAATCTGCCTAACCAGTTTAGATTTTGAAATACTTTTTGCTTCAGAATGTAGCTTACGTAAATACGAAAAATAATTATCTGAATTTTTGTACTGAGAAAATAACTCAAATACCCGGGGGTGGGGAGGCTGACATAAGCATTTCAAAGCAGACAATCCGAAATTAACAAGTACATCCACAGAGAAGTATTTTATAGAGAAGTTAACATTCTGCAATTATATCGGTACATATGGATAAACAACCTCTACGTGCTCAGTTGCAGAATATTTTATTTATTTTTAATGAACTTTCGAAGGTACGTATTGAAGGCACAGTCATCAATGGTCGTGCTCGAGATAAATGAGTCATCATACCTAGAGACACTGGAAAATCGCGGGATTAGTTGGCTGTTTGCTAGGCTCCAACGTGATATATATAACACTGAATGTTTCGTATCAGCATTGGCTATCGTTTAATTGTAGCATTGTGTCTCTCAACAACAGGCCTAGTTAGAACTGCACAGCTTGGACACACAGCATGTGCGATTCGCCACAAAACTGTTCACTCGTGTCACGGTTAATATACTATAGTTTATTGGAAACTATGCTAAACATTTTCGCGATTTTCCAGTGTCTCTAATCATACCACGTATACTACTTATACCATCTGAATACTCTCTCATTTTCGTATATTATTATTTGACTGTAAATAAGGCCCAAGGCAGTAATTAAGAGAGGAAGGGATAGATGTAGGACAGTTTTTAGCTATAGCTACATAGCCTACTGCATGGTGAGCTCAAGACATATGAACTTCAATGTGAAATAAAAGTAGAAACTGGGCAGCATAGAATATGTTCGTTCATAAAAATTAATTATTTGTGTTTGCTCGAGTAGTCATCGTAACATTGTAAACGTAAGTGGTGTGTAAAGGTACGATGTCCAGCGGACGACTGGAGTACTCAGTCGTTAATAAAATCGTAACTACTCAATAAAAATGTATGATAAATTTTTTCGATGAGTAGATATTTCATCGAGGGGAGTTTATTTATATATCACTATGCGTTAGTATGCTCTATTTTCGAGTAAAAAATTAAAAACTATTTTTACGAAAATAAGTGCGTGAAACCACAAAATCTACAAAAATGGAAACCTCTCATTTTTATAACTTTTAATGTGATAATATCTAGCCGTCTATGATAACCGAATTTCAATAATACTCGCGTTTTCACCTGAATGTTATTTTAACATCCGTAAACCTCTCGCGCAGAGATTTTCGGATAGTAAAATTATTTTCAAATCAATACGTGAGTATTTTTTAAATTCAGTTATTATAGAGGTCTAGATACTATCAAATTTTAAATTTTAAAAATTACCGTTTTTAATTTTTGTAGATTTTGGGATTTCAAGCCCTTATATTTCCAAAAATAGTTTTTAATTTCTTATTCGAAAGTAAAGCAAACTGCCGCATAATTCTGTATAAATAAACGTCCGCTGATAAAATACATACTCGGCCAAAAAAAATCATCGAATTTAAATGAGTAGTTCAGATTTTATTGACAATTGGGTATTCCAGTCGTCCGCACGACTTCGTACCTTTCCATACCCATTAAACAACGTGCAATCGAAAGGTTTATTTAACTAACATTAACTAACTTTTCTGACGTATTGGCTTTCTTGTTCACATGTTTTTTCGTATAATCTCGTTTACGAACCATTGACAAAGTAAGTTCAATATTAGTGTGAAACAGTTGACGGTCTGAATGCTGTTGTGACTGAACTAGCTCGACGATTTTTTATAGCAGCATTGAATAAAATTTGGAAATTTTCTGAACAGATGAAAATGCGTTTTAGTAAAATAAGTTAAGGTATTGTAAAATTGTCACTATACATCCACAGCAGCGTATTTAAATACCAAATCTGCAAGTTACAAAACTCTACGTTCTCATTACTACAGGCAGACGTATAGTGTATTTCCATCGGTGAGAATAAATGCAAAACTGCCATGACCAGATATATAATTTTTTACAGTGAATTTAACAGCCAACTGTGACTGACTGGGCACGTAGAAAATTTCGAACGTTCTAGGTTCAAGCATGTCGTGATGTTTCGACTGCCGCGGCACAATAGAGGTTCTTACAGTGTTGCCACAAGTCCCACAATCTCGGTACTATTCACACACGATTGCCAGATGCATTTGAATCGATGCCTACAAACGCTACACGAATTGTAACCCAGAATTCCCTAACAATTATTTCACCAAAAACAAGGGAAAATTCGTGTACATAAATAGATACTGTATACAGTATAGCCTACTACAACTAGTTTTACGTACACGATTAGAGGTGATGGAACAAACTAATACCAGATACTCCCTATTTTGAAATAATCCTACGGCTTATACACGCTCGTGTGTTGTTAGTTGAGAAACCGAAATTTCTCCCGCTGAGATATGCCGTCATCCGTCTGACAGTACTTCACAGGGTCGCTGTAAAAAAACGCAGCTCAAATGTCGGAATCGCGTCAAATTATTGCGACTTTTAAATTTAGGAACGCGAACACAACTGAATGAAGATAAAGACTATAAACCATATTTTTGCTAGTTCGGGTGGATATTGTAGGAAAAACTATAATTGTAATGCTAGGTAACATGGAGAAAGACGCCAGTTGGAGGACGATGCTAGTATCTTATGGCTCATTTCTGTCTTACACAAATGTTCAACGAAAATAATATCCTATCCTAATATTCATTGCACGGTTATTCAAACGTATTGGCTTTAAAATGTCTTAAGTGTTGCATCTTCTCAGAGTTTCATAAAGTATCGGTTGTGCCCCATTCGGCAACGCTGTATTGGTGGGCGTCGGCGCACACGTGGAATAACACCGTGTGTGTCGGTGACTGTGTGTGCAAAGAGGACGTAGTAAGGAGAGGGAGGGAAGTTGTTACGGTTGATTTGCATGGCGTGAATGCCAAGCGACCTTGGCGGGCCGTGTCTGACTGACGTCACCCGGCAGTCGGCAGTGCGCGCTTCGCGACGAGACAGCGTCTGCCTATTACCTGAACATTCTCCGTCACTCTGAAGGACACAGAACTCTTACTGATGTACTCTATAAGCCATTCACGGCCAAATGAGTACATTTATAGGCCCTTCTAACAGGCATTACTGGCTTTGCCCACCAACTTACAGACTGCCTACACCAGAGCCCTGGCATGAGCACGGGCAGGTATTTACGTGTTAAATTACAAGCAGTATGGCTCAATACTTCTTGAACCCATATATATGGCACAATTGGCACTTTTGTTCATTTCGGTGAAGCCCACATTGTTATACGACATTTTAGGCTGTTTTATTTTCATTATCCAGAAAACTATAGCAAATAAATATGTTCATTGCGAAAAAATACACTCAAGAAATCCTACTAGTAAATTTTTATCCACATTTTAAATCATGCAGCAATATTTCCTCATCCTAGTATGGAAAATTTTTTTCGTTCTTAAGCAACATCTTGAAAGATGAGTGAGCACCATTGAATATAATTGATCATTTAAGTTTCTATACTTACTCCACGGCTTCGAAGTAAGCAGTGTCTTTAAATGAAGAGTTAATGTAAAAAACAATTTTCAGTGGATAAGTGTTGCATATAACTATTTAGAAAGTACTATACGGGAATATTTCAACAGAAGTGAATCCTCGGAAAAAAATTATTTGTCCTAACTGGTTTTGTGTAATGGGAATTTTACCTTTTCGTTATAATTATGCGTTATGTAGTAAGCTTAAAATAGGCAATGTTTTCTAATGTAGTAGTACTCGTCAAATATTTTGACATTACATTATTTATCTTCGAATGACTTATCTTTATAAAACTAATAAATTTGGGTAAGGTAAGTGAACTTTACATCTCGTAGACAGCTAGGTCATTATAGACGGTGACACATATCTTGGTACAATAAGAGGAGCTGAGAGAGGAATCGGCCATGGCATTTGTTATGGAACCATCCCAACATTCACCTGGAGCGACTTCGGGAAACCATGGAAATCGAAATCAGAACGGCTGGAGCCGGGAATCGAATCCGGAGCATTCCTATGCGAGTCCAACAGTTTACCATTGCGCCACCTCGTTCGGTTATTCAATTCGGTATTTTTTTACATTGATTCCACATTTAAACTGTGTGACTACACGTCTATTAGGCAGAGACCTTAATAAATAATAACAACATATTGTTTTATATTTGTTTTGTAACTTTTAAGAGTAATTAAATACGTCCATATTCACAAGATGACGAGAAGATAGAAATCTGGGGGAAAAAAAATTAGCCGAACCCTTAAAATATTCCCACTTTACCTATGTTTACATTTCTGTACTTTGCCCATGTATATTTAGACACAATGTGATTTTTACCAATAGTTTGTCTTACACATTTAATTTTCAAGTTTCCTGCGAAAAGCCTTATAACACGAAACTCATTCATGCCCCGATGTACAGTTTATGTGTTGCAAAAGGTTAATGCCGTGCAGCTTACTGCTTTAACCCACTGTAAGACTCTCATTTGCGTTTAAAAATGTATACTTTGCAAGTTTATTAATAGCCTACTATCACATTCTCTGTACCACAGAAACTTCTAAACAACTATTGCTAAAATATGGTTTATGCTATTACCAAGGGAGAATTATGATACTTAATGTAAGGCTTTCAGCAAAGACAAAAGGGATAGATAATGTGTCATATATCACTAGTTTAAGGGTTATTGAAAGGTACGATGTCAATCGGACGACTGGAATAGTCTATCGTAAATATAATATGAACTATTCATCAAATTTCGATGAGATTTTTTGCAGAGTAAATAATTTATCAGTGAACATTTATTTATATAGCATTATGTGGCAGTATTCTTTACTTTCAAGTAAATAATTAAAAACTGTTTATATAACCGTAACGGCACGTAACCATAAAATCTACAAATCTGGAAAACTGTAATTTTTATAATTTGTAATTTGATAATATCTAGGCCTCTATAGTAACAGCATTTCAAAAATTCTCGATTTTTTATTTGAAAATAATTTTACTATCGGAAAATCTCTGCGGGAGAGATATACGAATGTTAAAATTATGATTGTAAAATTATGTTGCCGAATAGACGTTTCATGTATTTTGACCGAACGTTTTCTATAAGCACGAATGTAATAATTTACTATAGGTGTAAATATCATGTATTCAGCAAAGATAAAAATTTCATGTCAAAAATAAATTTCTCATTTTACTTTAATATTGATAAGTGTAAACACTGACATATGACACTTTGCTTCACGAGTCTCTTTTGGCAGGTAATAACTGTAAACAAATCTTGATAGCTGGTGAAATCACATGGTAGCGTATGAATACATACAAGATCTATTTTCGTGGATAAACACTTGTGCACAACCTTAGAAGTGTCAAAAAGTTAAAACTTTATCCTGAATACAGTTTATGTTGGTATTAGCTCCTTGACTAAATACCAGTTTATAAATATTTCTTTAACTCATAGTTGTGTATCTAACATTATACCAAGTATGTTACGGACACTCGTACCGTTCTTTCGAGAGTTCGTCGCTCTAGTATAGGCAATTCGAGATAAAGTGAGCACTAAAAATTTAACATTTGAAAAATATCACTAGTCGTTACTGCAAACAATTCAACATTAACTATGGTTGCCATACTACTTGTAAGGTTGGCAGCGAAATTACGCAATATAGTTCCATGTATTTTCCTATTTAAATACAATAATACAGAAACAATACCAACCGAAATCTACATAACTGTATTTTATGTAATTAATAAACTTTATTTAATCCAATTGTATTGCTTCATACTGACTGCAGAAATTATCTTGCACGCGTAAATGTCTAGTGACGCGTCCAAGCAGGTTAGACACGCCCCGTCTTGTTAGCCGTTACGCGCGGAAAGATACGAATTGGCTGGAAATAGAACTTTAGCAGGACTTTGGTGACTGCTCACTTTATCTCGAATCACCTGCACACCCTCTGCATGCACTGAGAGTGTACTATAATGTTAATGCGCCATCATGCGCTACTGCCAGACGACGTTGTGTTTCTCGAGCTGCAATCAAAGTATAATTTCTGTTCCCGTATCTAAAATACATGTAAATTATTCTATATTCAGTATATCGTAAGAATTTTTGTTTTAGACAGTTTAATAGGCAATTCTGTGTAGAGTTGTTTCCTTTGAAACAGTCTTACTTTCTGCTACGTCTGTTTTGTGCAAAAACACTCAGCTAAGAGACTATATATCAGAAATAGGAATACACAATAATTTTAAACGATAAAGGTTGATTACAAGGCAATCTTTAGAACGGCCAAAAATAACGAATATTTTGCCAAGCATACTGTGTAAAATGTCATATTGAAAACAAACATACGTTTATGGAGCGTTGCAAATGATGATTATAAAATACAGTAAGTGGGTTTTACTTCTCGTCGACAGCGAGGTCATTATAGACGGCGACACACAACTTAGTACAAGGTCAGGAGCTGGGAGAGGAGTCGGCCATGGCCTTTGTTAAGGAACCATACCAGCATTCGCCTGGAAATATTTTGGGAAACTATGGAAAACCGAAATCAGGACGTTTGGAGCCGGGGTTCGAACCCTTGTTCTCCCGAATGTGAATCCAACGTGTTAAGGTGAATTCACAATGTCCCGACGAGGCGGACCAACAGCTCCGACACTACAGTTCTTTAAGCAAGACAGCCCCGACGATTCTGGAAGCGTTCACAATGCTCCGACATGCTGACATGCGGCTCGTCCTGGTATGGCCGTCGATAGTACCATAAAAGTAGAAGCCACCATATTTTATTGAATGTATTATTTCAACCAGCTGTTTAATCAAAGAACTAATGAAATTGTAAAAAAAAAAATCGCGAAATAAAAGGCAACACAAACGTAGTGCATAGTGTTCTTCACTGAAATGAAAGTACTTTTAGAAAAAACGCTCTTTTATTATATTTTCGAACCGCAAACAATCTAATTGCTTTGTTTATAAACAAGCAATGAGTATTTGGCGCGAAAATTAACTGAAGTCAATGTGCTTACATTCCGTGAAGTTTATATGTTTTCGAAGTGTTAAATATTTTTATACAAGTGAAATTTGCCAAGTATTTTCAGATGCAAGTTAATTTCCTTTTTGTAAAGTTGCATTTCCTTTTCCTGCAAAGGCCCGACACGGTTAGAATTAGAAATAGAATCTACTTTCGTCGAGCTGTCGGGACAATAATATTGTCTCTTGTTTGTTGCTGCTCAGATTTTGTTGTGTCGGGGCTGTTGCGTCGGGCTCGTCGAAATATTGTGAATCCACCTTTACCGTTGAGCCACACCGCTCAGTAAAATACAGTAAATGCACACATAAATGAACAGATATTTCTGCGAGAGAAGCAGAACCAAGCAGGATAAATGCAGCGTTCTGTGAACTGGTTCCCCAAGTGAGTGTGGAAGTTACTGTGTGCACGATGCAGGGAACCGGTTCCATGCAGCAACGTATGTATCCAACACTAACTCTGCATGCGGCAATCTGTGACTCCTGCCTCCTATATGTGGGACAACCGCCGCCATCTTTTTAAAATAACTTTGGTTTAATTTTGTAGATTTTACCATTATTGCGCATATAGTATGCCATAGTGAACAGTTGGTTAGTTTGCACCATTAGTTTGGTTTGAGTAAATAAATTAAAATAATTAAAAATAAATAATAATGTCGGAATACAGTACCTCAAGCTAAATAAATTAAAAGATTTTCTTGTTGTCATATTTAACCATTCCGATATTCATACATCCAGTCTTGTTATGAAAAAGTTTGTAAAACATATCAGAAATGAAAGTTAGGTCAAAAGTGTAAAAATACAAAAAACAAAATGGCAATAGATTATCAACTTAACAACTGTAAATATAGAATATATCATGTAAGAATTCAAGTTTATTACTATTCTGGAAACTATCATGTAAATAACTTCCCATGAAGTTTTTAATCGGTACACTGATATCATTTGTGCGTGTCTGTGCAAAACTAGTCTTTAACATAGGAAAACATTGCTGTTTCCAACGAAACAGTTGTACACAGGACTGCCAACTTAACTGCACACACTTCAGTTTTATTTCTATACAACGGCTTAGTATAAATATCTACCAAGTTCTTGTTGGTCTCATCTTTTTTTTCTACCTTTTCTCTGATAAAGTACCTCACGTCCATATGTTTTGAACGTTTGAAAGTTACCTTGTTCTTGTCTACCTTCTCACACGGTCCACTTATGAGGTTCATCTGTCCAATATCTTCCAAGAGACTCTTCATCCACCATACTTCCTTCACTGCTTCTGCTGTAGCCACATACTCTGTCTCCACAGTTGATAACATCACACTGGTTTGTTTTCTTGCCTGCCACACAACTGCTCCTCCTGTTAATAATACCACAAAGACACTGGAAGGTTTCCTGTCTTTTGCGTCGTTCGCCCAGTCTGTATCGACATATATTTCTATTGGTTTCCCCTTTTTTTTCATACACCATTCGGAAGTCGTCTGTGCCTCTGAGGTAGCAAAGGATGTGTTTTATTTCTTGCCAGTGATGAACTGTAGGGTTGTTGTTGTACTGACTTTGCCTACTGAGTATGCGACGTCGTGCCTTGTGCCATTTCCTAAGTACAGAAGGTTTCCTGTAGCTTTCCCGTAAACATTTTCTAGAAAAGGTTCTCTCATTTCAAATTATTTTTATTCTTGAGTCAGTTTTGTTTCCAAAGGGGTTGTTAGCTCCTTAGCAATATCCATTTCTCTCTCAAAACATGCAGAACATAATTTTCCTGATCTATTTCAGTAACTTCCTCACTAGACCTGTTCACTATAATTGACAATAGATAAGATGTTATTCCAAGATTTCTGATTTCCGTCACTCCTCTCAAATATGCCTTCCGTTTCTCAGTTTTGTCTCTCTCTCCCCACACAGGTATGTCGTCAACGTAAACTCCAAGTATCAGACCACCTTCTTTGTCAAAATTTACACAAGGGTCACTTTCAGACTGCTTCAGACCAAGTTTCTTAAGTTGTACATCGAGGTACATGCTCCAGTTTCTTCCTACCTGATAAAACCCATATATGCTCTTCTCCAGCTTGCACACTTATGCTTCTCTTGGTTTTTCCTCAAATAAGTGCGGTTGTCTCATGAATACTTCTTCTTTTAAAGGACTATGTAGGTAGGCTGCTGTAATATCTAAATGTTTTTGTTCCCAATTTCCCTCAACGCATACTGCTATCAACAACCTAATCGTCTCCTTCACAACGGGGCTGTAGGTTTTTCCAAAATCCTTACCTTGTATCTGACCAAAACCCTGTGCCACTAGTCTGACCTTGTAACTCCCTATAGTGACATCCTCATTTCTCTTGACTGTAAATACCCACTTTGAGCCTATAACATTCCTTTCCTTTGGCCTTATTACCAATTTCCAGGTCTTGCTCTTTCGAAAGTTCTCCATTTCCTTATTCATGGCCTCGAGCCACTTGTCAGCATCTGGGCTTGTAAGGGTAGACCAAGCATTGTCCGATTCTTCATGTGGTAAATGCTTGCAACACTGCAAAACTAACAAGTTTTTGGAACACTTTCCCTTTTTGATCGCCTGACTGCAATTTCTTTGTGTATTAGTTTTCAACATCATCTCTCTCTTCCTCACAAAATTCTCCTGTTTCAATCTCTAAGTACTCTGTAGGATTAACTGGATCTTTTACGACTTGTTCATCTTCTTTGTCTACACCAAGAGTAACAACTCTGTCCTTAGTTTCTTCCTTACGAGTAGTTAGATTATGGGGCTCCGAGCACAAGTAGCTGGTGACTGAGGATTGGAGGATTCGGCCGCCATCTTGGATGATGTTACCCGGCGGCCATCTTGTTTCCTGCCACCTTCTTGGATTTTCATTTTCTCCTGCTCTCTCATTTCACTCCTAATTTTTCCTGCTCCCTCATTCCACTCCTAATTGTTCCTGCTCTCTCATTCATCAGCTCCCCATATACGTACAAGCCTCATCTCTCATTCCTCCTGCTCTCTCATTCTACTCGTATTTTCCTCCTGCTCTCTCATTCATCAGCTCCCCATCTACAAGCCTCATCTCTCATTCCTCCTGCTTTCTCATTCCACTCATATTTTCCTTCTGCTCTCTCATTCATCAGCTCCCCACTACAAGTCTCATTTCTCATTCCTCCTCCCCCCTTAACTCCCCACCACCCGACCTCTTGTTTCCCATTGTACATCACCTTGGTAGCTGTTCTCGTAGTCGGCAGCAATCTTTGTTTCCTATTTATTCACTTAATTCTACTCCACCCGTATACATATGTGTTTAAGGGCGACATGTAATGTACCATAGGCAGGACTCTCGCCTCTATCATCAATATTATTATTTTTTTAAATATTAACCTAGAGCAGGCAAAATAGGCAAGTCTTGACAAGTATTATACATGTGAAATGCCACATTTTAAAGGAAAATCATTCTCTGAAACCACATATCTTGAAACATTTACCTTTTCCTGTTTTAAGCTTCATAGACGGTAGGCCTTCAAACCTTCCTGAAAACTTAGGAAGATGCACTCCTCTGACCGGTGATGCAATTTATCTTTCTTTAGAGTTGTTCTCCTTGCTTGACAGCCAAATACCTTCAGTTTTCCAACTACATCTTCCGTTCATTCCTTCGAGTACCTGAGTTTGTAAGGAATCTGTCCTCTAATGACCTTTGATGGACACCTGATTTTCAAATGGCATGCAGTTGACTATGCTTCTAAAAGCCCTGCTTGAAGCAACTTACACCTAACCATACCCATAAGTGTCTGGTTTAATCTATCTGCTCTGCCATTTTTCTGCGGAGTATAAGGTGCTATTAATCTGTGTATCACACCTCTATCTTCCAAGTATTCCTTAAATTCTTTACTGTTGAACTCTCCCGCACTGTCTGTATGCAGAATTTTTCAATTTTCTTTCCTGAAATTTCTCAGTACTGATTTGAAGTTTTTTTAATTCACTGACTCTTTCACTTTTCTTGTTTATCACAGCGACATGAGCATGGTAATCAACAAATGTCACGAAATATTCAGCACCACGTAACGATGCTGTTGAGATTTTACCCACTATATACGAGTGGATAAGACATAAAGGCTCCAATACCTTATTATCACTGTCTAGGAATGTCTGATGTTTCACTGTTCCCTCCAAGCAAACATCACATTTGTCTATCACTTTGCGCAAAGGAACGCTCATCTGGGGTAGTTTCTATGTAGGCTATGTCCAAATCGTCTGTGCCATTAACTCTGGCGTCACTACATCGTTCGCCATTGACTGCATATTTTCTTGAATTCCTATATAGTCTTCATTTTCCACGGTGTACATATTTTGTTCATGATCACTGATTGCTTTAAATATTTCTACAATTTTGTCAGTCACTGTCATACACCCTTTAGTAATTTTGATCCCAATTCCATTGGAATCTAGTTTCCTACATGACATTAGATTATGCTGAAGTTTCAGGTCGTAAAGTACGTTGCTCAACTTGATTGTCCTTCAATGTCACGGTTACGGTGCCTAATTCTTCCATGTTTACAAACTGCCCATTAGCCACTTCTACTTGCCCACTGACATTACTACTAAAGCCGTTCATAATACTTCTATATGACGTCATTTGGTGAGATACTGTGGTATCAAGTAACCAGCAGTACTCATTATTTAATGGTTTTGCAGTATTGGTGCTCATTGCTTTAAACTTATGTTGAGTTTGTTCCTTGCATTACTGATTTCCTTCTTCACCACTACTTAACCGTTGGTTCAGATCTTCAGCTTGTCCTGTAGAACTATTCCTCCAAACCTTGGGACAATATCTGGCTATGTGTTTAGGTTCATTTCAGGCGATGCATACAACATTCTTTTGGTAGTTTATTTTGTTTTTAGGTCCTCTCTTTAATTCTAAATTGTATTTGCTAGGTTGCATATACCTTATTGCCATACCTCTGACTCCCACCATACATGAATTGTGATCTTCATTCTCTTAATTCTCTTTTCTTTAAGTAACAGCTTGGCCTTCACAACTGCTCTCACTAGAACGTCATATTTTTTCCAGTGCAAGGCCTATTAAGAAAAACATGGCCAAAGTCTTATCTGCAAACTGCAACGCTGCCTTGGTCAGTTTTTGATTTAGGTTCTGGATCCTTGACATATCGTCCATGAGACAGCCGTATGTCGTAACCGTCGTTTTTACTGGAGTTAACTTTTCGCTATATAAAGGCATAATGGCTATTTTTATACTTTCAGTAAAAATGTCATATTTCCCCGAGGACTAATCTGGGTTTATTTTAATGCATATCAAAATGCTTTTTCACCTATAATGTTTTTAAAAAATGTTTTCAGTGAAACACCAGTATTGTGGGATACGATATATTGCAGTTGCATGAACGATATATTCTTGCACAGTTATATAAACAGTCATAAAACATATCTATCTCATTGGGAATCGTAACTGTATGTAACAAACCATAATTAGTGTGGATACTTTCTAAGATGTGCCAAGCTTCACTTGCCAGTTCACAGTCGCCAATGTCATCTAAATATGTATCGTACAAAACCAAGGCTAAGCGACTTAATGCATTGTCGTTTTTTCGTATTTTCTCCGATGCTAATGGCTTAGGTTCTTAGATGTAACCTGGGACGAAAGCCTCCTATCAATCTTGCTGATTAAGCGCCGCCGACACA
This sequence comes from Medauroidea extradentata, assembly GCA_003012365.1. Lineage (NCBI taxonomy): Eukaryota > Metazoa > Arthropoda > Insecta > Phasmatodea > Phasmatidae > Medauroidea > Medauroidea extradentata. Next base: position 60,610 of record PNEQ01045233.1, read on the forward strand.
CGCACTGCCCACTGAAAATAATTATTTGGAGACAACAGAAGTAATTTAAATTCTTCTAATAGAGACATGACTGCAGTTTTTTTTACCAATATTACTCTGAATAATTTTACGTAGTCACATCACACACACACACACATAACCGGCTTGCTAATTAAAACTTTAATTATATTTGTAATATAGATGTTTCCTAACGATTAATATGTTATCATTGTTTCTTACTAATATCGTTGTGTCTACAATAAAGTGATCTGTGATTACTCAATATGCTGAATAAATTAATTAATACACAATTTTTATATTAAATATTAAAAATCTTAATTTATTTGTAAGTTATGTAATAGGTATCAAATTAAATTCGGAATTGCTAAATAAGTTTATTTTTCTGGCTTTTGTCAGAAAGTATATTCCAATTTTGTGCAATGTGATTCGATTTCATGTAAGGGGAGATTATATAATTTTCTGAATGATTATTTGAACTTTTACTGTTTTATCTCGAGAGGCTGTCAAACTGTTAGCTCCTATTTTATCACGTGTAACGGCGCTCTGTGGCAATGGAGGCGGGCTGAAAAACAGCGATGGCTGATAGCTATTAAGCGTTTATGGCAATAACAAATTGAGCCAATTTAATGTAATAGCAGTTAAGGATGTTTAACACTGTTTTAAATGCGGGTTTTCTACGTATGTTCTTCAAAGCCATTTATACAACCTTCATGACTTATTTTCAATAATGCAAAACAGGGTATATAAAACAAGATATTTCAGTATTTTCAATTGCATCCAATTAACAACTCCAATAGCGTTATCACAAGAATGATTTGCTAGTAATGCCATGCAAGTTTAAAAACCACTTTGACTGAGAATGTACATGGGTTCACCCCCGATAAGAAATATTATTCATGTAGTAATTTGATAAAGGTTAGCTTTCATATTTTACATCGTTATTTTCTATTTAAATTGTTCAATTATGTAATTTTTAAAATGTTAAGTTTATCAGTATACAATCTCTTAAAAACCAGACTTTGTGTTGTTTATTTTACTCAGAACTAGTTTTCTTTCTTATAATGACAGCTTTAATTCTTTTCAGTATTTTAATCTTTTTGTGAGTTTTGTGGTACATTTCGACATATATATTTTTTTTTTGTATTTGATATTCGGATTTAAGATGTTACATTTGTTGAAAATATTTTATCTTTTAAGAATATAGATAGTTCACCAATCAAACCTCAATTTATATTTTTAACAAACGCAGACAAAGGCACTATTTTAGTTGATGTCAAACTATGAAGAATGAATGAAACCGTTTGCGTGCGTTTTAACAGTTGGCCCGATGTCATTACATGGAGTGAAAGGTTCTAGACAGAAGCATAAATGAACTGTGCTGTCTTCGCGGAAACGAGGAAAACTACCTATGAGAATATTAACCTTACACTGCACGTGACAATTCGTGGCTGGATTGGTACAAGGCCGAAACGTAGGACTACAGTACGAGAGATTCTGTACTTAGGTCTTAGGTAAGGCAAATTATGTGCGTACCAATCTCGTGTTAAGTCTTGGTCGTACTCGCCTTGGAGTATTTTTCAATATCTATATATTCATTTAAATCTTTTAAATTAAAAATTGAAAATTTATGCATTATACTGCTGTACTTGCATGAGATGTTAAAACAATTACGTTTAACAAAGACACAGTAAACATAACATATTTTTATTATTTTACTTGTCTGAGTACTTTACAAAGATGTTATCACTGTTTTGTAAAGAATTTTAAGCATCTAAACGTTTAGCTTCTTCTTCCGTAGCAATAACTGAGTACGTTAAAAGTTACAGTTAATTGCCAAGAATAGCATACATCTTGGGAACTATGCTCACGTACTACGTCCAATTTTCGTGCGACCTGGCTAGAGATGAACAAATGAACAGCGTTATGTGGTCGTCTACATACTGGTGTCTACTTTTTTCTGTATTTCATGTCCGCATACTTGTAAAACCTCACGGAGCCAAGGGAGAGGGGATGATCTTCCATTAAGGAAAATTGCAATGATTACGTAGGTGAATTTTCTTGCACAAGATATAGGACTTTTTTGGGACTTTAGGAGACGTGATTAAACTGCGTAGTATATAGAAGAGTCTGCATTGTTACCGGTCCAAGTATCAAAAATTGTTTTTACAGCTGAAACATATTAAAACAATTTAAAATTCAAACCCCGAACAACAAGTAGTGCTTTTTCTTCTTCGTTACTAGCTTGTCCATAGTATCTTTCCCCAAAAATTAATATATTATAACTATTATCAATAAAGGTACACAATTGCAGACTTAAAAAAAATTTTTTTTACTAGCTCGTGTAAGAATAATGTCTTCCCGTGCTCTGTTCACATTATCGCAATGTTTACGTAGATGTTAGGACTATGACTAAATTGCACTACAAAAGTCGTGTTGAAAGATTCGAACTTAGTGAGAAAGCTACAAGAACGTATTTTAACGTAACTTGTGTTCTGTTAAGACTATACGTTATTTCATCGAATCAGCTCAAGAAAGTTAAAAATGGCCATCTGGAGGAACGTATTTCTTTAGTCCAGGCCGATGAGTGTGGAAGCGCTAATGTGACCCGCGCACGTGAAACACACCTCGCCCTAGCTTCTAGACGCAAGTCACTGAAGATAAGGTAAGTGGACATTACACCTCGTAGACAGCGAGGTTATCACGGTGACACAGAACACGACAAACTGACATCAACTGCGAGAGGAATCGACCATGGCCCCGAGATATAACTGGGCAGACTGGGAAATTACCCAGGGCAACAATCTGGAAGGGGGAAACTCGCAAGAAGATAATTTTTTACTACTTTAAATAAAAAAATTTACTTGATAAAACACTTTTTTTCTTGTAATTTTATGTATTTCGTGCACCCATATTCTTAAGATAAATAATACACAACAGCGAATTTTTCAGATTTTTTGCGTTACTTTTATGGCAGCCGGTTAATTTTAATCTACCCAGGGCGCCAGGCACCTAAACCCGGGGCCTACCTGGAGCAATTCTTGGGAAATTATGGAAAACAGACACCAGAATGGCAAGAACAGGGAATCTATCCCAGGTCCTCGCGATTGCCCATACAACGTGTTACAGTTGCTCAACCTCGCTTGCTCGAGTAACTGAACTTGCATGAAGCCTCTATGAAACTTTCTTTGATGGCGTTATCACTTTATGGCATAATATTAACGTGCCAAAGGTTTTATTGTTTTTCGACTCTACACCTACATGATGTCGCTGTGGCTGAGTCGAGCCGACCCCTCGTAGCTCATTTGGTAGAGCGGCCGACTTTGATACGAGGGGTTCTAGGTTCAATTCGTAGGTTTGGCTGGAGGAAAATTTTGTGTTTGTCCGTTTGAGTCACTTCAGTTGTCAGAGTCAACAAAATTCTAGAAATTTCTAGTAATAACGTTTGAAATAAAGGGGGGGGGATGTTGAAACCTTGTCAAAGAGCCCAAAATTTTTTTATAAAAAAAAAAATAAGTGATCATAGTGCTCACCTTCCACCAAGGTGCTCCGGTTTTGATTCACGGCAGGGTCGGTCCCTGGATTTTCGCATGTGGGAATCTCACCGGACGATTCGGCTTGGCGGGTTTTCTTGGGGATCTCCCGTTTTTCCCGCCCTTTCATTCCAGCGCCACTCCATACAACATGTCACCCCTCACCAGCGGTAAAGACCTAGATGTTAAGTGCTGGCCAAAATCTCTTCACATTACTTACACCAAAATGTTCTGTGATCTTTGCATAATTATTGCAGTAGGGGTGTATGACAAACGCATGTGTTTTGTTGAATAAACATCATTGCTAGTGATTGTTGCTGAGTCGCAGAAAACCCACAATTACAGCAAAGGACTAAGCACGAGAAAATGAGTAACGAAAAACGAAGACAAAACCAAGAATGTCAGAAATAGATGTAGACAAAAAACATACAAGTAATTCTAAAACAGGAATATTGTCGGTATATAATGTAACCCATTAACGAAAAAGGGGAAGTAAAAACAGGCAGGTAGCAATCAAAGTGCATGGAGATAGCGATAATGATAGACAAACACAACGAATACAACACAGACAATAATAGTAGGTTCCGCTTCTTAAAGCTCGGTTTCAGACGCCACGTTGAATTATTATTTTTCGCTTTTTTGGAATTCTAAGAAGAAAAATTACAAATATGCGACTATGCCTCAAATTAAATTTACATTTCGCTACAGTACAGATTTTCGATTTAGCTTATAACTTATAACTACGCCGCAATCTGTGCGGCAATTTTTTTATATTCATAATTTGCCCGACAAATTGCGACCTAACTATACATTACTAGCTCTATTGCCATGCTTATATTGTAGATCAAGGTGAATAGAATTTGAGGTATAGTCGCCGATTTCACATTTTTCTTCTCGGAATCCCAAAAATGCGAAAAATAATAAAATTAAATATGGCAACTGAAACCGAGCCTTAAAGCCATGCTTTCTTGTATCTACTTTTTTTAGCGACAGTAATTTTTTTTCTAAACGAGAATAGATATCAAAAATGTGTTTAGCAGTTTTGTTCAAAATCGTATTCTTTATGCTGGCTGATGTTTACAAGTCAGTAAATACTATGTTTTTTTTTTTGGCTAATTACGCAATTAACTAAATTCTGTTTTTAGAAGAAACTGTTAAATAACATGTTTTAAAAAAATAATTAGCTATCATGGCAAAGACTATTTTTATAAAATTGCCAAACTGATTTTTTATTTCTGCTCTCGTTTAAGCTTAATAAAATAACTATCGCAAAACAGTGGAAACAAGAGATATATCAGTTTGTGTAACTGCGGGGTTTCTGCTACTCGGCTAGCTGTGGAATATATCTAACAAATCACTTCAGTTCAGTAAATAGGCATTAAATACGCGCATTTTCAACGCTTTCGACTTGAAAATGTACTGGATAATCTGTAATGGCTGTGTTCGTATAGCTTTGTTTGAATTTTATTCCTAAGCAGACATCACTCGCTCTCTCACGTAGAACAGATTTTAATAGACGGTAGCAACTCTTACATATGCTGTAATATGGAATGACTTGTGCCCTCAGTCTAATTAGTTTACATTAGTTTGAATGGAAAATTTAACGCTGCATTTGGTGCTATCGGGGATAATTTGTCCGGAGATTTTGTGTCTGCTATAGACATATTTAAAAAAGGTAAAATTAAATATTTTGGTGGTGGTTGACAAGGTCTTTTTATTCAGTGACATGATGCAGAATCACTCAACATGCATTGCAAATATTAGCAAAACGTAGTGGATTTCCATAGAAGCAGTATTAAATCTGTCTATGTAATTATTCTAAGCACGTTGCAGCAATATGTCTACCCGACACAAACCATGGATATGTATTACAATGACTGGTATCGAGTTGACTGCATATGTCCGTGTTCTCTGTACACCACTGACTGACAAGTTTAACTGCCTCTGCTTGTTGAATAGTTCAATACACAACTCAGAATTGTGTTTAGACAATGCTATGCCATTTCCTTTGGAACACATCCAAGCTTTCCCTCTGCTTCCAACAACTTATTTTGTCTACTTCAACAATATTTGAATTTTTCGTCCTTACCGAGCGAGGAGGCGCGAAGGTAAGACGTTGGACTTCCATTTCTTCGATCTCCGGCTCCGGCCATCATGATTTCGGTATTCCATGACTTGCCGAAATCGATCCATTCGAAATGCTGTGTTCCTCATCAAAGTCCAAGGTCGACTCCTGTCCTTGTCCCGCCCTTGTATAACGTTGTGTCACCGTCTGTAATGTCTTAGCCGTGTACGAGACGTAAAGTCTAATTTCAAAAAATACTTCGTCTACTCTGAGCAATATCGATCAAAAACATTTAGTGCAGGTGTCAAATTATTTTCAACCGAAAGATAGCGAAAAACAGAACGTGTGTGCTAGCCACTAGTATGTTTGGTAGTCATGACACTACATTGCTACAAGTCCAGGTGAACACGAACGTGTAAATCTTCTTGCTGCAAAAAGCGTCCGTGTGAACTAGGCATAATTTTAAACAGCATACTTTGCCGCTACCTCAGCGCAAATCTCAGGCGTATCCTTTCCACGTTAAGTGAGCGATTTTAAAGGCCTACTAAGTTGGATCTTTCTGCTCATTAGCACCCATCCTTCCCTTGTTAGTTCTAAAATTGCCTTGTGTCATAAACATTGCGTACATATTTCACCGCCTCAATAAAATATGTATTTGTTGGTCAAAGATAGTAGTTGACATTTTCTTGAGAGAATGTTAGCCTATATTTATTTTTATTTTGGGACAAGTCACGTAAAAGTTGGGCAGCATCCAAATGCCAGAAATAACTCGCTCATGTATACGAAAGAATGTAAAGTGTTTTGGCAGGTCATTGAACCCTTACAAATAATACTCGTATAATACTGCCGTAGTTAATACGAACACAGCAGCAGCAGAAAGAGAGAGAGAGAGAAATAAATAAAGGAAGAGAGAATGTGTGTTGCAGGGAGCCTAGACGGCAGGGTGATGCTCGGAGGGAGGAGGGGGGGAAATGGTTTGGTGCCTTCAGAACGAGGTTTAATTAGCCGACAATGGAGCGGCGAGCTCGTCATTTGTCAGAGCGGGGCCGGCAGCTTCCGGGCAGCCGTGCCGACACGTGTGTAGTCCCCGCTGCCAGTTCCTGTAGAACACCCTACCATCATTGAAGCCTAGCTCAGAGTTGCCACATATAACAACTCTCTTCTACCATTTGTAACGATCAATTTTTTTTCTGAAAATGCAATAAAAGACAATTTTGCCCCACTTTGTTTCAGTGACTTACGCGCACATCTGCAGTTCTACTTCATGGTTATTGGCGGCGTGTCTTTGTGAAGCGATGTCTCTAATTTGAGTTCGTCAATCACAGTAACGTTACTACTACTTCAGAAGTCTGTTATTTGTCAGTAAAACCCCGAGACACGTCACAGCTAAGACGTCCAATCACTGATCGTGAAGTAGAACTGCAGATGTGCACGTAAGTCACTGAAACAAAGTGAGGCAAAATTCTTTTCGCGAAAATCAGGTGTCCCTAGACATAACGTAATATAGAGATGGCTATAAAATTTAGGTTCGTACAGTCTGAAAACAATTGTACAGAGAATACAAATTGTTTTTATGTTTGATGACCTAAACTGTTAATTCTTCCGCAAGTAGCATTGGGCAAAATTGGCATAACTGGAAAAAAACTGGGAATGTGGGTAATTTGTCTGTAAATTTAAATATGTCTCAGAATGTTTAATATACACTTTCTATTTTTAAAAAATTAACGTGGAAACATTAACCTAACTGAAAACGGCATTTTCACACAGCTGTTTATTATTTTCACATAATACCTGTATGGTTCAAAAGAAACCACGATTGTGATATTCGTTGAATTCTTGCTGCACGTTTGTTATCAAATAAATAGACGTATTTCCTTACAAAGTTTCAAAACCGGTACGACACTTCCGTGATCACTGTTTAGCGGCGACGGTACGTTCGAGAAGGCAGAAGAAAATTACTCCCAACATAATTAAACGCCACTTGTCGATTTGTTGCTAATCCCGTACTTTTGAAAATTAAACATTTTTTACATTATTTCCGTTGGTTATCCTACCATGAAGTATAACAGTTTGCTTTGCTCTAAAATCCGATACTAATACATGTTCGTCTGTCGAATATAACTGTATCAATTAAAAATTGTAATAACAAATTTGCTATTATTACGTATTTTGTTACTCTAATGTTCATGATTTAACAAAAACATTATTATTAATACAATATTTCCGGTTTCACAAACATTAACTTTTTTTTTTCAAACAATCTCGGATAATTTTTAATACTGGTCGCATTTGTAAAAAAATCACTGTTGCAATTTAGGGAATATATAACTAAGTCACACCAATATATTTCTATTATTGGCTTAATTAGACGATAATAAAGAAATCGTATATAGCTACACCCTTGGTATCTACGAGAATGTAGAATATCAACACCCATCTGATTTATTCAAGGCCAAATTCCAATCGCACCTGATCGCAGTTTCTAAATCGAATTTTAGCAGTGTCATTCTAAGGTATAAGTCTTACCATCAATCACAAAAAGTTCATGGCCATTCATAATGTAGGCTGATTTTACAGTTTGTAGTGTTACCGAATATGCATACAAACCAATAAAAACGTTACTAACGTAAGTTGATTTTACCCGTTTACAAGAAAACTTTGTAATATATATCGGATGTTCGACCTGTGTGTACGATTTTAAAGCAATTAAATTTCGAACAGCAATTTTTTTTAGCTATTTTTCTCAATACCTACATTATAGTGAGATGTAGGGGAAAACTAGTTTTACGTGTGTCTATATGTGTGTGTCTATGTTATATATATATATATATATATATATATATATATATATATATATACATACATACATACACATACACATATATTAATACATACATGTATGCATATAAAAGAAAGTCATGTTAGTTACACTATTTATAACTCAAGAACGGCTGAATTGATTTGGCTGAAAATTGGTGGGGAGGTAGCTTAGAACCAGGAGAAGGACATATGATACTTTTTATCCCGTTCGACCGCGTTCCCGTGTGACGTCAAAGAGAATACAAGTCAGTATAAATGTGGTATAAAAAAACGCATATGACATGGAATAACAAAACGCAAATGACAGCTAAACATAATTTTGTGTATGGATAAGTATGTTTGAAAATTTGATAACTATAAATTTTGTCAGAAATCAATAATCAGTAATAATCATTATTTTGTATTCTCTTTGAATCATCATTGACAATGCCGCGACCAAGACGATCGAATCTTTCCCGACAAAGCATGTTCACGGGTAGGAAGAAGACCAT
>PNEQ01045234.1:0-54840 GCA_003012365.1 Medauroidea extradentata
TGTGGTATGAATCTATAGCTGTATTAACTTAGCAACTAAGTAAATATGTATATATGTAGACCTGGCATGAATGTAAGCCTGGCCTCTCTTGTATAGTTGTTTATATATACTGTATATTCTTAAATGACGAATTCCAATGCTATTGTACAACTATGTACTATATGTAGTCAAACGGAATAATAAATAAATAAATAAATAATATTTTACTACAATAATGCATGTTGTTCAGTGTACGTTATATATTGTGTCCGGCTTCTATTGCAAATTGAACACGTTAAATACGTTTTATAATGGGCATTAAAGACGTGTAACATCTGTTCAACATACATACAATGTGAATTCAATGCGTATGTACTAGTACATTTGTGCAATATGCTAAAAATGCGAATTTACTTTAGTAACTATTTGTAGCGTCTTAAATTGGTGGTAGAAAGTGTTTAAACTGTGTGTGTTACTGTGTATAAACTATTTTTATTATTATTCGTAATATTTTGCGTGCTTTTAAACGATGTCCAAGATGTGTACATCCCTTTACCACTATATAATGTAATGCACGTGTATTTATTGTAGGCAGCTATTTATATCAGTTAAATTTAACTGATATTTATTGTAAATAGTACATTTCGGCTATTCATTACGGTTATTGAACGTATTGTTACCCCAGAATTTCCCTGATCTTCACAGCCCTGCTCACTATCGAATTGATAGAAAGTAAGCATAAATATTAATCGCGATTACTAATTACTGATTTTATTCAACGTAATAAATCGTAATTAGTAAATTTCTGCAGTTTTTTGTTAATTTTCGCATGAGTAGTTACTCTTAATATTGGCCCGGTACTCTATACTTTGACGAGGAGTGCTCTAGTTGTTCGTTATATACTGTGCATGTACACGGGTTAGAGCAGAGCTGAGGGTGCTCTGGCCCGCGTATGTGTCACAATATCGTAAAAAAATGTTTTGTGCCAAGTTACCCTTGAAATCACTGAAGTTTCTTGCAACATGTATGGTTGGGTGATATACTTCTGACACAACGTAGCTGTCTGCAGACCAATAACAGGCATCAAATATTACATCAGCGGGATTCTTATTGGCTCAGTCAAATAAGGCAACACCTCTACACACAAGAGAAAGCCAGTAATATTGTCATAAGCTGAGCGTGCGTTGAAACCCAGCAAACTGTCAAGTTTTCCCGTGATAAACCATCAACTTTAACAAAATGAACTCACTTGTACGGCTAGAATCTAGTAGATACGTGACTATGTCCAGTGTAAGTATAGAACTGACAAGCCTATGCTGCAAGATGAATCCGAGAAATACTCGTTTCTCCTATGTACGCCGTCAACTATGTATGAAGTCGTGTATGTTACATCTTTCAACAGCAAGACAGTCCTTCTTACAAAACAGTTCTCATCTAAACTTTGGATTCTATTGACACTTATTTCAATTATCTGACTAATACGTGTTAAGTATTGCGCTAATTTTGGTATAGCGGAAATTTTTACTGGTCGTAATCAATTAAACATAACATGTTTGACTATGTTGCATTGTACTACTCATGCGATTAAAAGCATGAGAATGTTTCTACATATTTGTTCCGTTAAACGTTCGACATAATGCCGTGACAAATCACACACACGTGTCAACAGAAAACATGTCGTTCAAAAATATAACAGCAGATCGCGGCCATGTATTTTTCACGCGCTATTTATTACGAGCCGAGTTTACATGCTACTTATCGATAGACTTAGTCCGAAACTATTCCATTTTCAACGACCACGGGACTTGAATCTGTTTTACACGACAATGTTCAGTTCGGGGAGCTTTTTTTAAAATCTACATGAAATCGTCGTGGAAAATAACTAATATTGTCGACAAACCTTGAGTCGAGACACGAGGTACTTGGTACACGACTTAGTCCGGGAGGGGGAGGAATAAAAAAGGGGGGGTGTAATAAATAAACATATACGTAAATTCAGTATTATATTTTATATGTTTTACAAAAGACCCGTAATTTCCTTTGTATTTACAAGAACCACAGTTAAAATGTTTCAGAAAATACAACTGCACAAACCAATACATGCATATAAAGTAAAACAGAAACCATTATTGTAACTAACTAGGAATATGAATGCACGACCTCATTCAAAAGTTTACAACAAAGAAATGTGATGGGAATGGTTGTTTCATATCATTTTTAATCACCTCAGAAGTAAGGAGTGACCCAAACAAATAAATCTATGGGGGGAGGCAAGTACCGCTCTTTACGTCCCCTGGCTGGCTGTCAGGATTGGCTCTAGTAATGCAGGGGACACAGAGCAGCTAAGAGTACAGAAGCGAATCCATGCCACGTGAGTCTTACTTGAAAGACACGGGCTACCAAAATGGTGCTAAGTAAACTCTGATCAGAATGTTCCAGAACGAACTACACTGTAATCAATATTTTCTTCTCTACAACACAATTCATTTTGTTGAACAAATAACGTTTTTGTAGGACTGAGTAGCTTTGTCGTAAACAAATTTTTTTCTTTTAAATTATACAGCAGTAAAAAAATATGTTGTCAAAATTGTAAAGAATTGATGATGGCAAAGTTAAGTGTAATTGTTTTAAAACGTGTTTTTTTATATTGAAAAATTAACACAACAAAGAAAATAATGTTTGCTGTAAGTATACTGTTTAAGGAAAATGTATAGTAACATGGAAGTTTTCTGATCTTGTTATTTGCTGTTAAACAGAAAATTTTCTGCGAGTTAAAATATTTTTATTTGTAGTAGATAACAGGGTTTACTGTTTGTAATGAAGTTTGATAATTATAGTCGTTTTGACAAGACAACACCACACCATTAGGCTTCTGTATACCTAACAGTTCTATGACAGATAGTAGCTCATGTATGTGAGTGGAGTGTGGGTAGTTGCTGCCTCTCTACGCCGAAAGCAAAACTTCAGTTTGGTATGTTAACAACGGCATGTTCAACATATGTCAGTTTTGTGCGATGACAATCCTGCGTGTTAGAATCTACTCTACTACTGTATGATAACTCCAGTCTCGTATATGCGTTGTCTGCTCTTCCAGTGAGTAGCACGTAAGTGACACGTGGTCGGGGCTTGAGTATATCGAGTACAGTGGACTATGACATGCAGGTCGTTGAATTAGCATTGTTTGACTTCCCCTCGTTATAAGGATGAGCTTGACGCTGTAGTAAACTGCGCGCCGCACCACCGCTACTCGTCAAGTACTAAGATAGTGGACTTGATATACGTGAGCTCACGTGTAGGGACCTCTGCTTTCGCGAAAACAATGTTGCCTCACTTTGTTTCAATGCCTTACCTGCACATCTGCAGTTCTGCTTCGTGGTCAGTGATTGGATATTTTAACTGTCACGAGTCTTGGTATTCTACCGGCAAGTCACAGACGTGTGGTGTTGCAGGAACGTTATTGTAATTGGCTCAGTAAAATGAGACACGGCTCTTCACGTAGACACGCTGCCAATAACCATGAAGCAGAACTGCAGATGTGCACGGAAGGCACTGAAACAAACTGAGGCAGAATTATTTCCGCGAAAAACAGGGGTGTCACTACTCACGTGTAATATTCCTAACTCACACAGTTATAACTATATACTAGACTAATTCTCGTGTTTCCTGACATGTAGGCTAGACTGCAAGGATATATGTGTTCTCAAGCAAACGACAGCTCTTCATTGGCTGCTCGCTGACATAGTGACACCACTGCATTCAGCTGCTTCTGTTGTATTGGCTCAGTGACTCCTGAAGCTGTCAAATAAGTCAAGTGCCAGTTGCATTAGTAACACGAATATACAGTTGTTTGAAATCAAGCCTGTGTCGGAAAGTAAACGCAAAATTCCCAGGACCTTACTTGTATAAGTTTTTTTTTTTTAATAAATTGTTATCTACACACCAAGTCTAGGGCGGCGCGACATGTACACTTTAATAACAATCATTGACATGTGTAAAATATCGACACAAGTTTCAGAAGTCTCGACAATGTCGACCACATCGACATGTCTATCGCTATACCTCATCCCTTAGCGTATCAAACACGGCACTCGATATGTCGACCAAGACAAGTCGAGCAACTTTACGTACTAATATCGACTGATGGGCAATGGAGTATCGCACAGTCGTATACGACCCTGGCGACGATATGTCGCGGTGTGCAGAGAGGTTGACGTAGTCTCCAAGGGGCAAGACCTAGTTTCAGGGGAGGGGGTGGGGGTGGAAGTGCCGGAAGGGCGGTGGTCGGCCAGAGTATCACACACACCGGAAGTGGCGAGGCGATCACACACGTGTGCGGGACACGTGGTTCTGTAGGGGCGTTGATGTCGCATCTCATCTATGGCTGCTACAACCCTACAGTGTTAAGGGGGAGGTTGCAGATTTATTTCACTTTCACTAACCCCATACACGGATAATTAATATTACTGCAGACTTGATCAGCCGGGGATGGTCCAGGTTATTCCTTGCTTTGATTGGCTGCTTTATATTTTACACGTCATCCACTGATTGGACGTTAAGTAGTTCTACAGATTGTCCAACAATTGTTACCCTGATTTTAAGTTACTTTAACTTTGTAACGAATATATTGATTTAAAGACCTCAGTGGCTAAAGAACTCGCCTCCCACCAAGGCGATACAGATTCGATTCTTGGCGGGGGTTGTTCTCCGGATTATTGTTACGGACGATGCCACTGGTCGGCAGGTTTTTTTTTTTTTTGGGGGGGGGGGGATCTCCCGTTTCCCTGGCTTTTTCATTGCGTCGCCTCTCCATTGTAGATCCTGATGCCATGTAATAACCCGGGTAAATAAATGACTACGGGCGTCCAGTAGTATGTCTGTGTCCGGTATGTGATATCCTGCCTCTCGGATACTCTCTTCATACGATATTCATTCATTGTGATGCATAAATACAGATTACCAGTGGCGGCTCGTGGGTTGTTGCCAGGTAGGGCTGCAGCTGCCAAGAGCTGTACAGGGTTGTGCGCTGGTTGACTCTACAGCCACTGACACGCTGATGTGCAGGTGCCCCTTACTACTGAGTGCTCACAACACATGTAGTAGCTGGCAAATATTTCATATGGACGTTGGTCTACGGCGCGTTCCATCAAGAGTGTACAGTTTCGACTATCTGCAGCCCTACCTGGCGACAACCCACGAGCCGCCATTGCAGATTACTATGAAGTTTTACTGAAAAGTAATAACACTTTTTAACAATATATGTTTATGAACTGAATGTTATTTCTGTAGCAATATACATCATATAGTTTCATTTGAATAGAAGTGAAGATATTTTGGTCATAGTTTAGCAGCGAGGCTTATATGGCTGGTGAGAAGTGACATGAGCTGAGTGTGGAGCAGCGCCGGAATGATGCGGTAGAGAAAACCCGCCGACCAGCGGCATCGTCTGGCACTATTCTCACATGCGATAGTGCGGGATCGTCTTGTTGGGAGGCGAGCACTCTAGCCACTTCGCCAACCAGCGGCATCGTCTGGCACTATTCTCACATGCGATAGTGCGGGATCGTCTTGTTGGGAGGCGAGCACTCTAGCCACTTCGCCAACCGCAGCTCTTACAAAGAGTCATTTAAAGTCAGGGTACTTATTTAAGGATAGCCTGTATGTGTGACGTCATAGCAAGTGTGTCATGGCTAACCACTGCAAGATTGTGCCAATTTCACTATTTGCCCTAGACTTATTTCAAGCCACCTGGAGGTAATGAGCTGATAACAAAGACGCAGTTAAAGTGTATGGTCAATCGTGTTGTTATCAATGTGTCAGCGACCGGCCAATGAGCAGCGAATGTTTGCTAGAGTGCACATATATACTTGGAGGCTAGCCTGTATGTCAATGTATTCCCTGTCTCTAGTAATGACTCCTCACAGCTTGCATGTGATTGGTCGCAACATGTCCTCTGCTTCACTGTGGCAGGCCAGGTAAGTAGGACGTAACTTATCGTCGTTACTAGAGATCATAGTATATCGCAGGACAACTTTACTGTTGGCTGGGTTTCAACGCACGCTCAGCTCATCAAACGATGACTGGCCTCGGCTTGTTAGTCGACCTGTTACCTTATTTGACTGAGCCAATAAGAACACCGCTTTGTAATTTTTTATTCCTGGCATTGGTCTACAGACATCTTCGTTTTGTCAAACGTATATCTCTCAGTCATACATGCTGCAAGAGGGTATAATGTTTTCAAACGTATGTTGGCACACAACATTTTCGCGATATATAGGGCTAGGAACAATTCGCCAGTTCAATTACCTGCATGCTAGAATCCAATATCCTATGCATACTCAAGCCTCTGTCTATTCGTTCATTGTCTGTTGTCTGAATGAGTAGCAGGTAATGGACAGATCGTATACACAGGATAATGTATTCTAACATGTTGGTAGCTGAACTTGCGAAATATTCTTAGCCCTAGCGAAATACCATGATCTCTAGTCATGACATGACACGCGGGTAGGAGTCATCCCGGCCTCGAGTGGTTTCAGAGAAGCGCGGGTAATCTGTATCGGTATGTGTTGGAACTGAACTCTGGTCCTCTGAGTGTAAGTCCTGCGTGATAGCATTACACTGCACGCGAGTGTGTTTAGCAAGTTCTGAGACTGTTCACTTGATAAGTTAGACAGACTCTATGTCAGTAACCGAACAACAAAGCTGAGTTCGCAGCGGTATAGCTTTGAACATCGCTAACGTCCAGGAGAGCTAACTTGACATTTTTGCCTCGCTCGCGACTTTTGCATGTGTATACTGTACATATATAATTAACCATAATTAAAATTAAATAACACAAATGCTCATATCTTACATTTTAGTTAATTGAGATTGTTTAACTACGTTGCAGCAACTTAATAATGTGTGTGTTGCGTCCGCGAATCTATTATTCTGTTTTTATGTAACTGGTTTTCGAAAAGAAAACACTTTTCAAAGATGTCGCGTGTTTAAGTGCTTGTTCCATAGTTTTACATTGATTTCGAAAATATTTTTTTTTATTGCTACCTAACACTCATATCAAAATTTTGCTCTTCAATGTTAACACTAATATGTTACAATTTGTAGCTGAATATTTTTGTAGCAATGTACTGAACAGTTTTTTTAGATTTCGTCACCCAAAATATCCCGTTTCTTGTCGTGAAAATAAGCCAAAATGAAGCAAAATATTTTTTTGCTGACGAATGGTACATTATTTTTAAAAACGCGTCCACAGTATTGTACATCGTGTGGCTGCACATTGTTTCAAATTGCTTCAAAGTTTTTGGTTAAAAAATATGTGAGTTATTGGCACCAGTCTGGAAAAAACCAAGGAACCAGCCCTTAAGTGAAATGTTTCTGAGCCCTACAACACATGTATTGACGGATTTTTCACCTTGATAAAGTCATATTCTAGTACTCAGATTGATACAGTACTACCCAATATTGTTCATATATGTTGAACTTAGCTGCAGACTTTACAGTAATAAACTGACAAGGTCACTGCTTAGTATGTCTTAGTTCCAGCAGACACTGCGCCCCATAGTTTCACACTAGTTGCGCGCATCAGTGTCGCCGTTAGAGCTACTTTGCTTTTGAGCTTCCAACATGCATATCAGATTCAAGTATAAGACCATTTTAAGACTAAACACTGGGAAAAACGTTGTGGCCATTAAAGTATATTATGTCACTATGGAACTAACTTTTTTTTGTGATGAGCAAATAAATATATTACTGCTCACAATAAAGTTCTGCAGTTTCTACGAAAGTGTTGTAACAACTACAAATATTATTGGTGAGGTCTTTATTAACAAAATATTCTGTGTTCACCACTTAACAGTTTTTTCTGTGAAGGAATGCCGAAAATCTTGCCAAATTCAAGCCATTTATCCTCATAGCTTATTTGCTTGGTAGCAGCCAACTGGAGCGGAACACGTGTGGTTATAACGCAGACTACTTTCACAACCAGTTTGCTCAGTAGACCTGTGAGTGCTATACGAACTAGTCCGCAGCTATAGTGATGTAATAATGCGCGTCTACATGCTGTGTTATAAGTTTCATTAAGCGCTTCATTCAGGAAGATGTATCGAGAGAAAAAACAGATTTAAGCTGTTGATGAATTCCATGTGTAACCCATTACGTGTAAATTATATACAGTTATTAATATTTTGTACACAGTAAATATTTTGCAATTTTACACAAACCGTTTTAAGTTGGCTGCAAAATTACTAGTGTAACAAAATTAAATAAACCAGTCTATTTCCCAATATATAATTGTATATACAAGTATATATATATATATATATATATATATATATATATATATATATATATTTGTTTATAACAATGTTTTATTCAAACAAGTTCGTACGCATTTAGCAGACTATTTAACAAAGTTATGAAACATTTTGGCATATTTTGCATCCTCGCAACTTTACATCTCTTGACTAGCATTTCACTAGTTCAGTAACTACCTGGCTAAACTCTGGTGGTTCAGTTGATCTGGTAACGTGACATAGTAAACTCTCATCAGGTTACTTATCGTACACGGCCTTGTGAATGAACGTATAGCTGATGTTAGGCGGGGAGGGGTAATGTAGGGGAATATCTACCTCGCCCAGCCACTAATAATGGGGGTTTAATGAAGATAAAGCAAGCAATTGGCCGCCCTTTGTGCGGGGGATAAAAGGTGCGAGAGTCTGTGGTTTCACAACGGCCAGTTTGAAATAATTATGACGTAACAGCCGGCAGGGCGGGCAAGCTCGCCGATAGCCCATCAGTTAATTACGAGCCCCTGTGTCTCTTCATCAGCCTCACTAATGAGGGCGTAAAAGCTGTGTGAGCAGAGGAGAGTGTTTTTATGTTGGCGCGCGCATAAATTGTGAGATTTCAGGGAGGAGCCATTTCGTGCTGTGTGCGTGGCTTTGCAAGTTGAGCAGGAAATTATCCGGGAAACATTGTTATCGTTGTTTACTACATCAACATTTTAAAAAAGGGCCCGTGCACGTGATGTTAATTTAATTTTTTGATCAAAAGTTTGTATAAAACTGAGTTACGACTCGCTAATTAATTAAGGGCGCCGCCCATCTGCGCTTTTGAGGCTCAGAAGCGACGAAGCTATAAGGGCAACCTTGAAGCGCGCATCAAATGCCACATCGCCACAACACTCTACAGGCCTGCGTTGTTTAGAGGCTCTTGCAGTAAGAATGTCCGGGAAACGTCACAATTTCGCACTGGAAAATTACTTGTTAGAATTGGAAGTAGCGTGGGCAAATAATTGTTTTGATAGCCTTACACGTGGCATGGTTTGCGAATATAATCACGAGTGTTTCTGCACAAATCTTCACGATACTAGGCGGCGTACTTAATATAGACATGTCACACGAGTTACTTATCACGTGTAACTGTTAAACGTATTATCAATATGTTAACACTTTATAAGAACACACACTTTAAACTATACGTCCGTGTTCTTTAAGGAGCGTGTTTTTGAGTTTAATTAAAATTACGAAAGAAAAGTTTACAGACCGCTGCACCACGAAAAGTACCAACCTGATTGGTCAAACAAAAATAAGATAATAATGCCTCACAGAGACAGGTATGACGTCCCAAGCGACAGCCTTTCACCCTGGGAGCCATGTAGTCTGGTATCTCAACCGGCATGTTTCCTAACAACACCCAGGAATATCCCATATTTGTCCCGAATGTACCAAATATGTCCCGGACATCCATAGGATATCCCTAGGATATTCTAATGGTAGATAATAATTTTTATAACCCTTGAAAAATAGAAATATGAACGTATGGATTTCAATAACATGCGTTAAAAAATCCACTAAAACATTTTAAAATTTTGAGAAAAAGTTTTTTTTGGTAAATCCTTAAAGTATATCCATAGGATATTCTAAAAGAATTTCCCCTGGATATCGGTTCAGTACGCCCATGGGATATCCCTACTCTATACAGTGTATGTCCTAAAAGTACGTTTATAGGAAAATATATTTTTTTTCCTTGGACACTGCTGGGGCTCGATTAAATATCGCTATTCAGAGGAGCAGCGCAAAATTTTCACGTGTGTTGTGTTGCTTTGGAATTAAATATGGCACACGCGGGATGTCCCACGGATACCCAACGTATGATCAGGGTCATCCATGGAACATCCTATGGATATTACGATTGTTATTCTAGGGATATCCTGCAATCCAAATTGGACATCCATGTGATGGCCTTGTTGTGTTAGGGTTGTTGGCAGAGTACCTGAACCAGCCCTCTGTCTTCCGCTGTTCGCTGGGACATATCGCGAGGTGAGGCCTACAATCCAGCAGGGGTAGAATGCGTGTGAAGGTGTTGAACACGAGTGAGCCACCGGCCAATCACAACGTCCGCCACGTTCCCCTCATGCGAGACATCCGGGACTGACCCTGCCATGAATGGAACCAGTGTCGCCAAGTGGTCTGGCCGCTACGCCACCGCGGTCCTTATAAACAAGATAATGTCTGTCGTTTAATTCACGTCGTACTTTACACTCATACAACTATAGCATCAGTACAAAGTCCCATTGACAAAAATACTGCTGATACATTTCTCGACAACTTAGTACTCTTCGTATTGCGGGGGTATGATTGTTGACGCACGTACCAGTGCCACACATATAGCTCTCCTTTTAAATTGCCCCCAGCATCAGGCGATGCCCTCAATACAATAATATATTATTATTGTCACTGATATGTGCACGTGCTCGATGTATGCTTGTACGACAGCCTCCAGGGCCGCGGTGGCCGAACAGTCAGGCCATTCGCCTCCCACCATGGCGATCCGGGCTCGATTACCGGCGGAGTCAGTCCCCGGAGTTTCGCATGTGGGTGACGTTAGTCGGTGAGTTTTCTCGGGGGTCTCCCTTTTACCTCGCCCCTTCATTCCGGAGTTGCTCCATACTCACCTCATGTCACCCCTCCCCAGCGCTGAAGACCTCGATGTTATGCGCTGACCAAAGTCTCTCACTCACTCAACAACCTTTGCTAACAAATATACGCTCAGTAAGATACTGAGTCGAACAGAAACATTCAAAGTGTTTAACTTGGCCTTCACCACAGTAGCAGCAGATGAATACAAGAAAGCTGCTCATATCGTAATAATGACTACATGAATTTAGTTTAGTTCTAGTATTATAATAACCTAACATAGGTCATAATATTCTACAGTTTTCTGGGGATTGTTTAATAAAACCAATGATAACCACCGTTTCCCTC
This sequence comes from Medauroidea extradentata, assembly GCA_003012365.1. Lineage (NCBI taxonomy): Eukaryota > Metazoa > Arthropoda > Insecta > Phasmatodea > Phasmatidae > Medauroidea > Medauroidea extradentata. Next base: position 11,241 of record PNEQ01045234.1, read on the forward strand.
TGTTTCTATGCATCATTATATTCATATGTAGTCACTGCGTCGTGCTTCACGTGACTATGCTCTTACGGAAACTACTTCGGATACACTCGATAGCGAGTAAATCTGACAGAAACGCCATGCGATAAAGATCTACGGACCCTCAAGATCTCAAAATGTTCAACTCGATCCCGTCGCCGGATCCCGTAGATCTACTCTACTCGGGAGTAGAGTTGATAACAGCCAGCTGATGATACAGAGAAAAGCGCGCGTAAAATGTAAACAAACAGATTCCCGCAGTGTACGTAATAGAAAATATGTTATTATGCAGTTTGAATATGTGTTCACGGAAAATACGATGTCGGATCGTAGTATTTTTGTTGAACAAGAAGTCTGGAGCAGTTTATCACGTAAAAATGTCGTCAGAGTTCGTAATACAGGCATGGAATAAATTATCATTACTAGTACGCAATTTAATGCTACATACGTATATTATACCAGTACAACGTGATATTCTGCACTTTTTAATCTAGTCTAATAACATAGGTCTGCCAGATCGGTGACTGAAATTACCGCTTCAGCAGATTTTGCCATATTTTTTAAAAAGGCCGTCGAGATACTACTCTCTCAATTTACGACCGCTCGTTAAGCATTCAACTAACGACTGAGTATATCCAGCCACTTGACCAGTGCTACCCAGTAGGATTATACCTAGTTAGTTTCCGTAAGCACGTTATAGTGGCGACTCCACATCACACAGACGGTTGTCATGCAGGCATGATTACCTTCCCCTGGACAAGTTCTTCTGCACCGGCGACGTGTCTGTGGCCGCCACACTCCCCCGCAATCCAGCCACTTCCGGTGTATGAGGAAGGGGAGGGGGTGTTTGCACCTAAAAGGTCAGTGCTCGGAAATACCTCCGTCACGTGACCCTTGACCTTCATACAACCAGTCAACACCCCCTGTCCCTCCTTCCTTCACTCTGCCATCTTATGTTGTATATGTGTGTAGTAACAGCGGTCTGACTGCTCGCCTCTCAACTCCACGATGCCAGTGGACAGTAGAGACAGATAGATAGAGAGAGAATCAGCGCATTGTTTTATGGCCGCATTAATTTTATTTGCTCAACTGTATGCATATGCTCCTCACAGTTGCTCAATTGTCCTTTTTGCAGCCTGGAACGCTAAAGCTAACTGAACAGCACACACAATGCGATTCGAGGGAAAATCCCTTATTACAATTTACTGATATGTAAGCAGGCCTACTAAATATCGATGATACTATAAAATAAAATACGTATGATACATACTATACTACACCTTCGCTAGCACTCCTGCCAAAAAAATTCGTTTCAGCATAACACATTATTATTATTTTTTATATTGGAAATGATTATTGGCGCGTCTGTAGACTTCTTATAACATATCTGTAAACACTGAAAATATAATAATTAACTACATTTTGAAAAATTTTCCTTTCAGAGGCATAGATAATTAATTTTCCATCAAAGCAGCTTTGCCAGGTGTAAGGGATGTTTTAAACTAACAAAGCTTTCGCATTAGGCACTGTAAAAATATTACGATCTCCAAGTTGGTGTTCTGTAACACAAAAAAAAAATAATAATAGAAATTATAGATGTTACTGTATATCGGTTTAAATATTTCAAAGTTCTAGGTTAGAAAATTCCCTTCTAATACCAATGGTAGGATATTTCAGCATATCTGGTAACGCAACATCGAATTATACTCGAGTCACAGAATATTTAGGAACACAGAAGTGAATTAGCAGGTAGGGTTACAAACTCATTCAAACACGCCAACAACATGGCGGGAATGCCTACAGCCAATCAACGTAAGGAAACTTTCCTACTAACAGGCAGCCAGGCCAATAGGAAACTTGCAATAACACGCAGGAACCAAACATACACGGGGCTGGTATCAACTGTCACAGGCAGCCAATAAGTGACGATGTTCGCCCGTATCACGTGAACCTCCACGTCATTTCACGTCTGTATTACTATCTAGTCTGTGCCCGAAGCTAGATCCTCGCGATTCGCTAGTTTATCCACTGGAGGCAATAAACAAAGCAAGGCATACGGGCGAGACTAGTGTGTGTGTCAAGAATACCGCCCCAGTACACAGAGCAGTTAACTAACACGCAGTATTTTCCTTGTTATTTTTTAAGGACTTTTAAACATTCAACTTAAATTTTATTCACGGAAAGTATTGTGTACAGTTAAACAAATTATTCAAATTTCCTGGTTTTCGCATCAAGTAGGTATTTTCCTAGATATAGCCGCCTGGAAAAGTCATTTATAGCATTTGTGAGGGAATACGAATAATTTTCCTAATGCCCAGCATATTTTTAGAAAATATACACATACAGTTTAAAAGATAATGTTGCTGGTAATAAGTTTGTCGGTTTCGTGTAAAACAAAACGCGCGTGACACCACACAGCATCGTTTGTTGACTAGACTAGGACTTGAGCAATGTTAGACGACTGCAGTTAGTTTGTAACGGGATATTTAGGCTGTATCTGATATTCTGTTCAAGTACATACATTCCTATATATAGCATCACCAGTGACGTCACCAAGTACGTACTAGCATTGTTAGAATTCTTAGTATTGTACCCAGAAACTCTAGCCTAGACAAGTTCGTGAAGTTTCTTACTTGTTGGGTGTTTCAGCATACTAGCTTCGGCCGCCATATTGGTTTGAGCTGATTATGATGTTTTGTGAAGGTTATGTAATTTAGTACTTCAGATTAATAATTAGTAAGTATTTTCAAAATGTATTTCAATTAAAGCCAATGCAAATAAATGTATGAAATCAAACAAATTATCTTTGTACTCTGTAATTATATTCCGGGTAAGTAACCATGTAATTTTTTTAAGTTTGTTAAACTATACTATTTCTTAATTTTATGAACTCAGTGTACTGTAAAGATTTCATAGTTAATTGTTTTTTTTTTTGTAAAACGTTTTAAATGTATTAACCTGCTTATAGTTCCACTTAGCAATGTTCTTCATTTTATGTTGTGTTACTGATGATAATAGTATGAATAATGTCTGCAAGTACTAGCGAGGTGCTAGTATAGTAATGTTATATGTGTACTAAGACAGTGTGTTAGTATACAAGGCTAGAGTGCTGACAGAAAGTACAGCTGGTAGTGCGCGGACCTGGGTAAGTGAGCGAGTATAGTAAGGAGAACGCCAGCCAGGCGGTACACAGCACAGAGGAAGGAAGTTCATTAACAATAAGGACGAACAACTACATCCTTTCCTTACTGCAGCACACTCTCAGACTTCCTGTCCCGCCCCTACCTACCTCCTTCATCTACCTTGCACGCCAGTGCTACCACCTGCTCTGTACGCGGCCTGCATTTACCACCTTCAAGTTCTCCATGCTTCTATATTCTCCTGTATGCTAGGCTACACTGAGTTACACCAGAGACTTGATGTCTTCTCAGTCGAGCCTTGTTTTCTCTCTGCGTTCCTTGTGGGTTCAGAGTTCCTCGTGAAGATGCCGCAGTTATAACATCGTTCTATTATCACAGATGTTGATAATTGTTAAGTTGCAGCTGCTTCATGTAGCAGTTAGATCTGTCCCCCGCTAGGTAGAACGTTAGTTCTTTACACGCTTGCCAATCACTCGAAAAGTCCTTCAAGGCGTGCCATATCAATAAAGGCATGGAAAAATTCGCGTTTTTTTCGAGCATAAGCTGGAATTCAAAACAACTGCAAGATTGTATCAGTTCTGCAATTTGCTCCTTGCTTATTTAAAAAATGTCTGGAGATCGAAGAGCTAATACAACTCAGTAATGTTGGTACCACTGAGCCAATTAACTTGAGTACACAAACCTTCTTGGAGGCTAACCCTTAAGTTGGTAAACCTGCGAATTTTTCCGGTCTGTAAGTATGAAGGTTCACCTGATCAAAACAAAATGTCCCACATCCTGTGCTGATATATAGGCCAGTTACTCCTGCTGCTGGAGTCCCTGTGTTTCGCCTGTTGGGAACATGACGGACGTTGCCACTGACCAGCTGGTTATTGTATTCCTGTGCTGCTCCATACTGACCTCACTATATTCTCACCAGCCCTGGAACTAGGAATTTATGTGTTGAGAAGCGGTTAATTGTATTAGGAAAACATGTTGTTACAAATACAGACATTAGTATAGTGTTATTGTAACTGTCTGTACTGTGAGTTTATTTAATTGTTAGTAACTGTAGATAATAAAGTAGGAAAGTTTCCCAGGTCGCATCCACAGTAAGACTCCCCATCTGAATACTTCATTTTAATTGCAATTGTTGTTGAATATTTTAATCAAGAAGGGTGAAAATAAAACTAATGTACTGTCAAGTAAGGATCTGTACCTCAGACAAGAAGCATTTTGAAGGGGAAAACCATTTTACTATTAATTAAAGCAAATATAAGAAGAGTCAAGAAATGAACAAAAGAAGTTAAGTGAAGAAGTTCTAGAGGGCTGCAAAAACCAAGAGTAGAAAACTCTCTGTTACCCTGTAAACTTGGCTCAGCTAAAAATGAACTACTTCGATGAAAGTCCAGTCATTCCGGTCAAAAATTCAGCAACACGTAAATGAAACCGTGCTGATTATTTCACTGGCACTAATTTGAAAGTAATTTCCATTTATTCTCAATAGATTTCACATGCCTGTAAACTGAGTTCTGTGAATTCTACAGATTCATCAATCAGACACATAATTCTAACGTTGTACTGGCTGTAACCACTGTTTCGGATATTGAGTGTACGTAATGTTTGCGTGTGTGAGGGGGAGGAGGGGTTGTTCTGGCCTACTTGGCGGGGCGGGACTTCACGGTCAGCAGGCCTAACTGTAGGCACTGGCCTTCAACCAGCACTGAGTGCTGATAAGCTACCTACAGACAATCTTACCTACTATATCACTAGACTAGCTGCTTGCAATAGTTACATCTATACTAGCTTCCTCAGCCAGATACTGTCACCTGATAGTCTGCGTTTGTACGTGCAAATCACAATATAAGCCGTGTCTGAAACTACTATAGAGGTTACTAAATCAAGCACGTGGCCAAGTTAGTGCAGTAAGTATTTGGGTATTTAGAGCGTACAATTAACTGACGTGAAGCAGCACAATACATTCTGAAATATCTATGTACATTCGTCTACTGTTGTTTACTTACTCCGAATTTTGGCTGAAAAACACATAAAAGTCCTTTTAAAATCAGTAATAATGTAAACTAAAAGTCCGTAGTGTTATTTTGTGCATAGTAAATGTATTTTTTATTTTAAAATTAATTTATTACTATGTGAATTAATAACCCTACAACAAAATAAATATTAACGTTGAATTTGTATTGCAAGACTTAATATAAAAAAAACAACTGAATAGTTTATACTATACAGAACAAACAATAGAATATTTATTCAACAGTGCAAAGTAAAAAATAAACGAAACAATATTGAAACAGCAACAAGTATCTGGTTTCCAAATTTGCAGCACGCAGCGTGGCTTTATGACATCCGAATGTATCCACGCTAAACTCCCAAGCCTTATAAATGTAATAAGTTCATTTCTAACACGGTTATATATGGAAGGCTAAGGACAATATTGTCACAAGCCACTCCCAGATGGCGTGTAGAGTATTACTGTTATTGTTTTCGCAGTGGTACTTAATTAAGAAAGTGATCGTGTCAGTGTATTTGTGAGAAGTACCACGTTAAGGGCGTGGTCTGCCGCAATTTTCATCACTATTTTTTTATTTTTTATTTGTACCAGATATTTTTCTTCTTATTTTAGACACAAAATGTGACTAAATTTGGCTCTTGTGAAATTTTTTTTATCTCTCATAGTTTTTGCGTGATGGCTTGTTAAAGTCATATTTTTGCATGTTTCCCTTTTTAACGACTACACTAAAACCAACTGATATACCAAACTGAAAAAAAACCACAGTCGATAAAGACATTGCAGGCTACAATGACAACCTCATGAAATTTAAGAAAAAAAATTATTTGAATTTTAAAAAATTGCTGAAACTGAAAATAAAAATTTAAAAAGTTCAATATTTTTTTTAAAAATACAAATAATGTTTATTCTTTAATTTTATGAGCATGTCATCGTAGCCTGCAATGTCTTGAACCACTGTGATTTTTTTTTAGATTGGTATATATCAGTTGGTTTTAGTGTAGTCGTTAAAACGGAAACATGCAAAATATGACTTTAACAAGCCATTACGCGAAAACTATGAGAGATAAAAAAAATTCATAAGAGCCAAATTTAGTTACATTTTGTGTCTAAAACAAGAAAAAAATATCTGGTACAGATAAAAAATAAAATAATGATGAAGAAAATTGCGGTAGACCGCGCCCTTAATACCAGCGCGTGTATATATCTATGGTTCTAATGCGGTTGATATTTCCCCATATACAGCAGTCTCAGTTTTATTAAGGTAGACGCCATAGGGCGCATAGCGGTGAGCGGAGCTTGGTCCGTTACAAGTTTATTTGAAAACTGCTCAGCGTACTTAAATTATGTCTTCTAAGGAATGGCATTCAATTATCGTTACACGTCTGTATACCCATTTCATGTCATCTGTTTATCTCTATAGTTTATTTGGCGGAAATAGGTGTTTTTAGATCTTTTTAAAGTTTGAATGTAGAATATGTTGGCGTACAATGTTTTTAAAAAGCATTAACATTACATTATAAAATGATGTATCAGTACAGAATGTCTTATAGAGGTAGGTTGTCGTCAAGAAGACTGCCTAGAGGCTAGTGTAAGGCGAGATTTGTGTACTATGTCGCCCTTGTGGCTTACACACTTCTGAGCCTCGAGCACGCACTTGAGAGGCCGTGTCACCTCTCTTGTTCGTAATATTATTTTTCGTTTACTAAATGAAGGATGTGAGGAATGACCAGCAGTGTTACTTTACAGAAACATTGCACTATTAGGTGAGCGTTATTGTATCAAATGGATACTGGGAGTTAAATAGTTTTTATTATTTGGTGAGAGAGAAGTTTTTATCTTAACATTTCATTTAGCTTAGTTATTTCATGGTTACGCTTTTATATTTCAAATGCAACGCACACAATGAAAGACAAAGTAATTAGCTACGTCCCTATTGAAATATTTTCAATTAAATCTTGCCAAATTTTTTATCAGGAAGGAATTAAGATACACTCATCATAATAAGTGAGACGGGCTCTTAAAACATGCTTTTTTTTTTTTTTTAATAATAAACGGCGGATAATTTAAAGTGTGTTTTCCTTTCGTAGATATACAAATGTGATGTTTGTAATGTTTCGTAAAAAAATATGAATACGTGCATCTGGCTGCGACACATTTCAAGCTCAGGTAGGAGGCCACGTGTTCCTATCTACGTCTTTATCCTGTTATTGTTATTGGTGATATTTTTTTCTCTCTGGTTGTGGCCGGTCTAGAGTATTGTATGTCGCTTTTGCGATATAGCGCGCCGAAAATTAGGAACCGTAAATTCGTAGATACTGTTCTTGGTTGTAAAATGATGAGAGCATTGACGTAGATGTTCGTGCGCTGAAGCCATCGATAACACAAGCTGGGTTCTTGCACTCTTCCCAGTCAGCCTGTTCGCCGCCAGGACTTCCCCTCGTGTGGAACATTCCACTCCAGTTTTAAAAGTATCTCCACTTCCGGCTATCCCCTCTCCCTCTCCTCCACGCAGGAACAATAAACAATGGACGCGACCCTCCGAGTGTTCAGGTGGAGGGTCCTCAGGCATGGCTACCTCATATCTCAGCGGCCATCTGGCCGCGCCTTTAAGGCGGCAGTCTGGATTGACGTATTTTGTAGCTTCCAGTCCTAGAATGATGTCAGTAAGGACGACATATCGCGCTCACCACGCCTCACCGTAGCCTCTACGCGCAAGTCAGGGATTGCCGTGCAGATTTCTCGTCGACAACCTCCTCTATGACACATATTTTGTGAGGTAATATTAACGATAAACGTATATATTAATCCACTGACGGCCATAGCTCTGCTACCACTCGGCGTTCTAGCCAGGCGGCCATCATATCACTATAGATATGAACAAGGAAAGAAGGAAGATAGAAGGACTCCAATGATCCCTCTCACATCCTAAGTGAGAGACACACATCCCTCACAGCAGGAGTCTCGGCGACCGACTTCTCGACGATGCACAAGTCCATACACCACCTTCCTCCTGTCCCGCCCGCGTCCCAGATCTGGTACGTGGAATATTGTACCCGGCGCCTCCACCAGTCTTATAATTTATTAAAATGTTGGGGGGTTAGTTAGATGGTTGCTACGCTATGGGTTTATCAAGGTGGTATTTAGGGTTCAATTACTGTAAGCAATTATGGTTTAACGGTTATTTATTAGAGCGGCCGGTACTCGGAATACATAAACGGTTACAATGTGTTACATTACAGGAAGGGGACGTAATATTACTGATTATTAATATATTTAATTAAGTTGAGGGTTGCAGCCACCTAACTAGATCCGATGACCTTACCAAAAACTGGATTGGTGAGGATGACGACATCGATGGACGAGCACGCCTCCACTGGGACTCGACCCCTCAGCCCTGGAGAGTTGTTGCTTGAGCAAGTGTTGGCGGAGGACAGATCTGGTTTACTTGGTAACAGTGCCATATATCGGCGTGCTTGTCCTCATTATTGCGGTACTACGAGGTGGGTGAGATGAATTGCTGTCTTCTTTGATTTCCCAACGCTGGCCTAGTTGCAGCTCGAAATTCCCTCGTCTGGTCTGCTATGCCATATCACAACATTATGCCCACACGTCTACTCGTTTAGGCCCGCCACCACTCTTCCCACCCCTTCACTTAGATGTCGTCAACCCACTTTCATTGGTTGATATTGATGTCTACCGGTAAGTTTTCTTTGCGCCGTAAGTCATTTGTCAACTTACTCCTAGCGACTTCAAAAATTCACGTTATATTTGGGGAACAAGCTAGGATTCAAACTGCAATGTTTTGTCACTTTTGCAGCTGGCCCTTGAGTTATTTCGAACCACCTGGAAGACGATGAGTTAAAAATAAAGAAACAGCTATGTCTATGCTCAGTCATGTTGGTACCACTGTGTTAGCATCCAGTCAATGAGTAGCCTACAGATCAATGAACCCGCAAAATTTACTTGTTCCTGCTTATAACAGTCCCACTTATTTGCCTTCTGCGAGTTCCTCGGTGTATTTATTGTTGCACAACACCCTTGATTGTTGTTTGATTCGGTCACATTCTTGTCTTGCTGGTTCCCTCTTCTACTGTGGCAATCATAACAGAGAGCTATAAGGTCAACTATCGCTTGCTCAGCACTTGCTTCATCGTCTCTAGGCACAAGGTGCAGAATTGGCGTCAGACTTCCCTTCGAGGTCTTCCTGCTGCCACTTTATTTAATCGCTCCTAGCATGATACACAACTACCCTGCTAAGCAAGAACGCAGTCACTATAGGGAATCCTCGAGGACGAGTTTAACAATCACTGGCCCACTCATGAAAGAATCTCACATACACAGTAGTGTGAAATCTAACCACACGTCAAATGAACTCGTGATATTTCCGGATCTTTTCCGATGTTGGAGCGCGCCGCTGTCATGGAAAAGAGTACAGCTCTCTGTTGAGGAACACATTAACTTCCCATCGCATGTCCAGCAGTCATTTTTTATTCCTTGGCCTATCATGTAAAGTATCCTGCAGTTGTAACCACTGTTCAAACTCTGTATATTTATTTTGACTGAAGAATATGGACGTTCCAAATTTGAACTTTCTGGTGGCGGACTAGACTGTAGGATAGTTGTTGGTCTCTCGTTGGCCGGCAATGTAATGGCTTTCATTGTGTTTGCTTCTGTCTAGTAATAAAAGTTCCAGTGGCGGCTCATGGGCTGTTGCCAGGTAGGGCTGCAGTTGCCAAGAGCTGTACATGATTGTGCGCTGGTTGACTCTACAGCCACTGACACGCTGATGTGCAGGTGCCCCTTACTACTGAGTGGTCACAAAGCATCTAGTAGCCGGCAAATATGTCATGGTCGTTGGTCTACGGCGCGTTCATCAAGAATGTACAGTTCCGACTATCTGCAGCCCCACCTGGCAACAACCCACGAGCCTCCACTGAAAAGTTCCATGACAGTGTGACCAACCTCGTGTAAAGCAGTCACACACGTGAATGACACAACTTATGGTTTCATGGCCAATGATAACCACGGACTGTGCCCAGGTGTGTACAGGCCAGTGGTAGTCAGTTCTGTCGCCAAATAATAATGCGAATTTCGCATGTCCCTACTGACTACAAATGCGTTGTAAACATGAAGTCAACTAGGGTACTTGAGTCATCCATGTTAATTGCAATTTTTTTCAGGCGGCTCTGATTACAAAATTATTCTAGTTAACTCAGCTATTATGGGTATGTTTGGTTGCTATAATCCTTATGGCTGCCACGTATGAAATAAAAACTTCTCTGGATTCCTACGAAATCCAAGTTGAAATTACAATTCACTCATGGTTAAACAAAGGAAAAAGTCGCGGATCCAGTGATATGAAACCTAGACTCCACTGCACTGTGCAATATTGGCTGCTGTCCCACTGAGTAGTCCTCTATTGGCCGGACCAGATAGCATGAGATCCGCCAATTGTTTACTTGCACGTCTTGTTATTAGTTCAAAGTTCCGGGCAAGCTTTAGTGCATGTATGTTATATTTCTTCTGCATTTGGATAACTCCTCTGTAAACTTTGAAGCGATAACAATCATGTAAGAATACGAGGATTACATTCAGTGTTATCTAGTCTGTGGCAGAAGTGGCTGGTGGGCAGCAGCCAATAGACTGTATTAGCAGCTGATACTAGAGAAATGTATAGTATAATGATGTCTAGTCTGCCGGTCATTCAACTAGCGGAATTGTCTAGTAACACCGAGCGAGCTAAAACACTTGCCTCGAATTCGGGAGGACACGGATTCGATCCCCGGCTCCGGCCATCCTGATTTCAGTTTCCCAGGGTTTTCCGTAGTCGCTCCAGGCGAATACTGGGATGGTTCCTTCATGAGGGCCTGGCCAACTACTACCCTGCTCTCCCGTGTCCCTCTAGCAAGCCTTAAGCTGTTCGAGGGCATGTTAAACGTCCAACAAATAAATAAAATAAATAACTTTCCGAAGTAGAAGGCCCCAGCCTTCAACTAGAGATTTCTATGCAACTAATGATCTGAAGAGACCTACAAATATCGCAGCATTATGCGACAGCAGACATGACTGCAAGTTACTGTGTTCCCAGCTGACTTCTGTTGTTGACCAGCACTTTGTGTGACACGCCTGGAGGACATTTTCAACCAATTATGTAATTCTAACTGTAAGATGCACTAGCCTGTATTGTGAGCAAACAAAGATACAAAGACCAATGGAGTCTATGCTATCGCGAGATTATAACGGGACATTTGCACGGTGATCCAACAGCAATCGTAGCAGAAATGTAAATGTGTTAGGATTCCAGCGTATCTTAAAATGAGTCCACGGAATGTTCCTGTTCCCATACATAAACAACACGCAGAATGCAGGCACCACGTGGCTCGGCACTGCAGTAAAAACTGGATGTATGGACGAGTGAGGTATGTGTGCTGGAACATTACCCGGTGGTACCTACTGCTCGGTAATGTCTGTCCTTGTTGCTCCTCACCGCGGAGGAGAACAAAGTTCCCTGATGGTATCTGGAGTGGTAGTTCTGGAGGAGAGGGTCTGGAATTATTCCGCTCCAGCGCCCTGTCGTCAACGAAATTACAAGAACGTGGAAGGTCGCCAAAACTACTCGTTTCTATGCGCAACATTGTGTACAGTCGACCAAGATTATCACGATGCCGCTTCTGCACCTTTCCTACACTCAAACAAACTCCAAATTACATAAAATCATATTGATAAAAAATTTTCTCGTTGTATTATCGTACACACTAACTGTGTAACTTTATTATATGCATATTTTTACTATATTATGTTACGTGTAGATAAGCTATTCATATCATGTCTCTCTACGTCAACTTATGAGATCAAAAACAGAGGTTACATTAAAGTTCGTTAAGGTTCTATTAAAATTAATTATGTTGGTATTTTACAACCTATATCTGATGTGCATAAGTTAATATGAGGGTGACTGAGTCTGATGTGTGAGATAAAAATGAAAATAATATATTCGTAAACTGTAGTGGTGTCTACCAATGCTACTATGCAATTACAAAAAAATGTATGTATACGTTTAGTATGAATTATGGTGTAATCTTAAAACCATGCATGATAACTACAAATTACACTTTTTTGTAAAATTATTTACTGAATGTCATGAGCGATTTATTTTTATATTTTAAATTGTTACCAAATCTCCGAAAAAGTAAAGAGTTACCAAAAATTCTATTTAATAGTTACACAGTAGATAACATGATTCGTTGCACTTTTGAGCAATTATACAGGGCTGGTTAGTGGCAATGTTGTGCGGATGTACAATATGGGTTCGTGGCAATGTTGTGCGTGTGTATGATATGGCTTCGTGGCAATGTTGTGCGTGTGTATGATATGGCTTCGTGGCAATGTTGTGCGTGTGTATGATATGGCTTCGTGGCAATGTTGTGCGTGTGTATGATATGGCTTCGAGGCAATGTCGGGCGCGTGTACAAGGTGGGTTCGTGGCAATGTTGCGCAGGTGTACAAGATGTGTTCGTGGCAATGTTGCGCAGGTGTACAAGATGTGTTCGTGGCAATGTTGCGCAGGTATACACAGGACGGGCCGTGTGTGTACGCGCGCAGCGGGTCGCGACGTGTACTAATGAGACACGCACATGCGCGCAGCAACTTGTGCGCGGGCGGTGGCCTTCAGCGCATGAGCGACAAACCGTGTCGCGGCCGGCATTACGGTCGTCCGCCAAGCAGAAACAACCCCCCACCCCTTTCCCTAGAGACTTCACCCTAGACTTGGGCTAGAGCCGGCTGGGCTGATCTGGTTCGCTTCCTGCCTCGACTAAGTCGTAGCTCTGAGAATGTCGCTTGCTTAGCTGTTCACTACCTTGTACATTGTGACACAAAGTAGCTATAGGTGTGCAAGTATATGAGAGGACTGGCCTTCGCACCGAGCTCGGCCGTCTATAATATACAGCTTATGTGTCCACTACAAGCTTTCCTGAGGACGTATCAACATTTCAACATACCATGTTCTACATGTTGGCCTACCACACTTGTTATATGTTACATTTACTATCATATTACCTGAAATAACTCAATCTTTATCTTCCAAGAAATGTCAGGAAATGTACAAGTAATGTTATATCTGACAATATAACAAGTACAGTGGGCTGACATTTAGAGCATTAAACGTTCAAAATATTGATCTGCCTTCAGGGATGCTTGTAGCGGGGAATATACTGTAATTTAAATATAGCTATGTACAGTTACTCTTAACGCAGGAGCTGCAAACTGAACAAATGTTGGTAGCGTGTGGCGTATTGTTAGATGTAGTGATTTATGGCGGGAAAACTTGACTGTTTAGTGGCTTTCAACGTACGTTCAGCTTATCGGAATATTACTGGTTTTCGCTTGTACGTGGAGCTGTTGCCCTATTTGACTGAGACAATAATAATCCCGATATTGTAATATGTTATACCTGTTACTGGTCTGCAGACAGCTACGTTGTGTCCGACGTACATCATCCAAACATACGTGTTGCAAGAAACTACAGTTTTTTCAAGGTTAATGTTGGTACAGAAACTTTTCGCGATATACCATCATCTCTACATATTGTTACAAGTTTAGCAAAAACTTAAACGTGGGCATTTCTCTGAGCTCTTTGCGATAGAGGTTTTATAATTAGAAATAAAAGAGTTGAATTAAATTTATAATTTACTACCTCACAAAGCTTACAAAAATACACAAAACAACTATCAACTAAAACTTTCACAACACCCTTAATTATGCACACAATCTCTACTGTGCCACAGAAACGTTAATTAACTTTGGCAATTAAAGCACAAGAATATTTACCGTTAATCAAAGACTACAAATCACAGTAAAAGTTCAGTCACATATCCAATCGACATTCTCTCGAATAGTGACAATGTACAACCTTAACAGTCCGAAGTGGTGATGGCTCACCATGTGCTGCGCAGCACCCCGAGTGCACCACTGTCTTCACTCTTGAGGTCTTCGGTTCGACTCCCGTCGCGCACCTCCTTGTTGTCCGTCGACCCGCAGTAGCAGTCCTCCTGTTTCGCCCAATACTGCTCCGAAGGTATGAGCCCGTAGCCTCACAGTAGACTCTGATGTCACCAACATGTCTTCACCAGTCTCTCTCCACAAGCACAGCACCTTCTTCTAGCACGACCAATAGCGAATTCTCCCCAAATCTGTTGATTCGGCTCCGGGGATTCACTGAATTACAGGGATCTAAAATAAACATTTCATCATGCTTCGGACGTGACTTGAGTCTCGTACGCCGATCCCTATGATGTATCTCGTCGGGATTCCCTCTATGAGACAGCCCGGTTTGTGATTCATTGGCCAGCCCTCGAGGTATTTCGACGCAGGCGTTAGCCAGCCCGCCCTCAGAATTACAGCATGCAATAATATTGTATTAGTATATCTAATGGAGTCTCTCGGAAATGTTTTGTGTCAACATACTCTTGAAAACGTCGTAGCACACACGACTAGTTGAGCTATTTTCTGCCACATTTTAGTTTGCTACAGTCCAATCACGTACATTTACTGGTTCAATAGCTAGAGATGATGGTTCGAGATGATGGTATATCACGAAAATTTTTTGTGTCAACACAGCCTTAAAAACACTGTGGTTTCTTGCGACATGTATGACTGAGTGATATTCGTGTGACACAACGTAGCTGTCTGCAGACCAATAACATGCATCAAATATTACAATAGCGGGATTCTTATTGGTTCAGTTGAATAAGGCAACAGTTCCACGTACAAGCGAACGCCAGTATTAGTTTGATAAGTTGGAGGTGCGTTGAAACCCAGCAAACAGTCAAGTTTTCCCGCCATAAACCATAATATTTAACCACCATATACATATAGCAGTAGAATATATCTCATCGGCTCAGACACGACAGTCTGTAGTAGTAGACAACCTTGTGACATGCTGGGCGTATACGTTATAAAATATAGCTAGGAATCAAGTTAACCCGCTATTAACCACCATCTTTGTGTATTAGAAGGTACATTAAAAATCCACGTTTTCTTGTAGGCACAAGCTATGATTCCACCAACTATATGTTCGTGTCACTTACACAGTTGCTTCTTGACTTCTTTGACACCTCGTGTAAGTCTCTGAGCCAGTAATGAAAGTGTAACTAAATGCAGGCTCATATCACAGTGTCAGCCAGCAGCTAATGTACAGTTACTGTGTACGAGATATTCTTGGAGACTAGCCTATACGTCAGTGAATCCGCGAATTTTCCCCCTCTCAACATATTAATATGTAAAGACATGCAAATGTCGCGTTTTTTCCTGACAACAGTCTAGACTGCAAACTGTATTGTACTAGTTCTACGTCATCCACTGGCGTATAGTGTCGTGGGTTATAGCGAGGAACACTTTGAATCAATAATTGAAAGTTCCTGGGTAGAATGGCCAGTCGCATGTGAAGGAGTCCAATACTTGTATTACATCACATATATACTCGTGAGCAATGGAACAATAGATCGTGCTCGAGTATGTACATACAAGTGGAGTCTAGTCTGACAACTGATAATAACGTGAATGTTACATGTCTCTATATTAGTTATATACTCACAACGGTAGCAGGATCGAAACAATATGTAACACGGTGACTACAGAGAGGTTTTATCTCGCGGAAGTTTACTGCTCGGTTGGTAGAATTGTGGAGTCCGACATTATTTTGGCTGTACCAGTGATAATTCAGGCTCACCGGTAATGAATGTTTGCTACTCTTATGAGTAAACTTGATTATTATCGCAATTAATGTAAGTCAGCTTTGTTTGTCGTCGACAGCGAGATCTTTATAAACGGAGATACACATACAGACTAAATTACAAGAACTGGGAGAGGAAGCGACCATGGCCTGTGTTAAGGAACCATACCATCAGCGATATCGGGAAACCTTGCAAACCGAAACCAGTATGCCGGAACCGGGACTCAAACCTAGGTATTGCCGAATGCGAACCGACATGTTATTGCGCCACTTCGCTCGGTAACAATCTTCGTTCAGGAGTATAGGACCGAACATCCTGTAGTATTTTCTGAGACTACTTTGGCTGCAAATATTGTCGTCATATCTATCCGCCCCCCTCCTCGCCCTCATTTTGCTGTACGTAGTACGACATTAATTCCTGGGAGACTGTTCGTTTACGACTGTCACATGCATAATATTATTAGACATATGAAAATTTTGCTTTTTTTTTTTGTTGGCAGCTGTATTTTTAGGTAGATATGAAATATTATGGAAAATTACTTGACTAGTAAACCGTACTTCTAGCCTGCACAGTGTATTGACATTGGTATTCCGCATTCTACTGAAGTGTGTTTTCTTTTCGTAAGTTAGAACACTAGCCGCGTACATAATGGATTCATACACAGAAAAAACTCGTCTGTAATGGACAGAAAATATTGTGTCAATATGGACCTCACAAAGGTTTTTGTAGGGGTTACAGTATTTCTTTGGTGTTACTGTAAAATTTACTGGTGGCAGTAAAAAAATTTGGATGCCGCCACAAAAAAAATTTGGGAAGGTCCATTATGATAAATTACTTTGTGGTTGTCCCAAAGTTTTTTTACAGTGTAAGAAATCTCTACGAGAAAGGTTCGTCATTTCTGCCGACGTCTTGTTTCCAACCTCCCAATGTCTCATCGTTTATTCAATGATATTCTCTTGTAACAAGAGTAATAAGAAACTTGTGTTCAAAGTAGTGAAACGTTTCCTTAAGGAGCTTGTTGTTAAACAGCAGGTAAGTCTAAAATACTAGGTGTCTCGACGAACATATGTCTGGTGTGATGTGAACTTGTACTGGCATTATGTCAGTTGCCATCGTGATAACAAATAACAAGTGCTCGCCGCTGTCATTATTGGCAGCAGATATCCATCAACACAATACAAGATTACATTTACATATTGCTTTACACACATCAGCGGGACTAATTACGAGTTATTTCCCTCGTCCAGATCTTAGTTCGGGATCCCACGGCGGAACAGCAAAGCCACCGAACCGTTAACAACGCAATTCAAACATTGAAGAATTACGTAACGAAGCAAGGAACGCCGTTGTCCGCTCAAGTACACGTAACGTGTCAATATGGCGGCTTGTTGAGGTTACCTAGGTGAGTGCAGACACGCAGATAGAAGATTATTTGAAAACTGGTCAATATTCCTGTATGTTGTCTGCCTGAAGTTCATGAGCAGAGTCTGAGGTAAACACTCGAGAGGCAATAGAGCCAAAGACACTCCACATTGCGAGTGAAGCATGTTTTGTAAAGAACACAGACCGAAAGTGTTGTAATTAACAGCGGCTTGTAATGAAGAGGCAAGACGAACAGAGAAGCGTAGAGTGTGCGAATGGGAGTACTTGCCTAATCATTTCTAGGAATAGCATGTAGACAACCTTTATGTACCCACTTTTTGGCCTTAGATAATTGACAAATTTTTTAATTTAAATTTCATATATTTTTATACAATTGTGGTTTTAATAAATATCTTGGTGTAGCCCGTGACACTGTTCTTCAGTTTGAATTATTTATTTTCGATGATGCAATTTTTGTTTCCTTTCTAGTATAAAACTGTTTTATACCAATTTGTACTTTGACGTTCCAGTGTACAAAAATTATAACAGCTACAATTTTTAATTACTGTAAAAATAGTCACAGTGTATGCCGACAAAAGGAACCATAAACTTTGTGAGTATAAAAAGTATTAGAACAAAATTTTCGGTGAACTCCCCTCTTCAAGTATATTTTGTGATGACAGAAAACTGTGAAGTTCTGTGTTTTGGCTGCCCCTTTGTAGCTATTAACATCTTGGAGAAGATTCTTAAACAAATATATAGGCGCGTACAACATACATCTAGTTTTAATATTACGTCACAAAAGTAGAAGGAAGAGTATTTCGCGGAGTCATTCTAGAGTAAAATAAACGTCTAGAACGTTTACTCCACTGTCAGAATTGTGACTGGACGACAGCTATTGTGACGTACTCAAGCCAGTAATAATACGTAATGATATCACGTGTTACCCTCTTGTAAGGTTAGAAGCCAATGGACTGTGCTTAGTGCATGTATAGGACTGAGAAGTCTAACTTGCTGTCACAAGTATCCGAGAAAGAGTCGTGTCTCTATTGACAACTAGAGATGATGGTATATCGCAAAATGTTTTGTGCCAACATAATCTAGAAAACACTAGTTTCATGTGACATGTATGATTGGGTGGTATAAGTCTGACACAACGTAAGTCTCGGCAGACCAATAATAGGCATCAATTATTACAATAGCTGGATTCTTATTGGCTTAGTCGAATAGGGTAACAGTCCACGTAAAAGCGAAAGCCAGTAATCTTCTGGTAAGTTGAACGTGTGTTGGAACCCAGCTAACAGTAACACACGTTCAGCTGACCAGAAGATCGCTGGCTCTCGCTTGTACTTGGAGCTGTTGCCCTATTTGACTGAGCCAATAAGAATTCCGATATTGTAGTATGTGATGTCTGGTATTGGTCTGCGGAAACCTACGTTGTGTCAGAAGTATATCACCGAATCAGACATGTTGCAAGAAACTACGGTGTTTTCAATGGTATGTTGGCACAAAACATTTTCGCGATATACCATCATCTCTGATGATAGCTAGAGACACAATTATGTGTCGGAAAATATTTAGCACAGTTTGCTTTTAATGTCTTATGTGGACATTTACAGCTATGCTTCATGACCAGGGATTGGATAATTTAACTGTCTCTCTTGTCTTGGGGAGTTATAATGGCCTATCGCAGACACGTCGTTACAGAACAACCTTCTGTGTGGTGCAGTCAAATGGGAGACTTGACTGAACAAAACCCCGCCTCCAGTAACTATAACTCAGAGCTGTCGATGTACAGTAAGGCATTGGAACAACATGTTGCAGTGATTTACTTACGACAATCACCTGACTCTAGTGATAGGGTCACCACTGAGTGTCTCACATATACATATTCACGTCTGGGAATATATTCTCATTGTTGAACATACGTAAGTTTCCTATAGACATGTTGCACCCCGAGGCTAAGTAGAGGTGCGATGAGAGAGCCGGACCTCGGACTCAGTACGTCCACCCAGGACCTCAACTTAACTAACACTGAGCTAGGTCCTCAGTTAGGCAAGGATCTGCAACCAGTTGCGTTGTGCCGGCATTGTTTGTGCTTATGAAGAGAACTTTGGATGCAAAGTCGAACACGGCCGAAGAGAGAAGTTGTGTACGCAAGCTATGCAGCATATGTATGTCGGCATTCCGACACGAGCGCGACTATTGGTGACTTCCTAACGTAACCTGACCTGACTTGCAGTAGAAGGAACCTAGTATGTGTTGAGACACTGGCAAGACAGCAGCAGGCAGCGAGATATGCAGTACTGTCAGTGTTGCTGACAAGCCAGGCGAGACCTGATGAGGTAAACAGCCCCGAAGCAGACACGACCAGGACACACAGCGGAAATAATGAGTTCTGGCGGCAAATTACCGCGACATCGGCGGCAACATCGCTCAAAATACGCGGTCTGTTTGTTGACCGTCGCCATCTTCTCATGACTGCTGGCCTCCTCCGTGGGGTAAGACGGTAGCTCATTGGTCCTACTGGGAACTGTGGTGCGGGAAGACATGTTCACTGGGGGACACTTGAGCGGGGAAATACGTGCTCGCAGTTGGTCTATCACAATGTGACGCTTGCAAGTAGTAGTACTTTCTCGGGGTGATGCAGAGTAGTGGAGCTATACCCAGAGACACTGGATATTCGCGAAAATATCTAACATAGTCTGCAATAAACTGTATTATCTTAACCGTGGCACATATGGACAGTTTTAGGACAAATCACACACTTCTGTATTAAAACTGTAGGCCTACAGTTCTAACTGGGCGTGTTGCAGAGAGAAACATGGCTTCAAATAAATTATAGCTAGGGATAGGAAAATTTCCCGAAGTCAATGACCTGCAGGCAAGAATCCATTATACTATTCATAGCCGAGCCCCGTATATTCGTTCATTGTGTGTTGTTCCACTGAGAGCAGCTAGTGGACAAATAGCCGGGGCTTGAGTATGCTTAGGATAGTTGAGGTCCGTAATGTAGTTCAGCGCTCGTCTATATGTATCTGGGTTTCACGTACACACAGTTAGTACATTTTGAAATACAGTGTGTGAACATGTTGTTTTAAGCTATGATGGTGGGTTTTCAAAACACTGTTATAATGAGCCCGGTGTCTTAACTATGATATTTCGTCCTTGTCCGAATTATTTTTTTTTTCTTTTCGTAGCTTGGCTCAACGAACACATCTGGAGTAGTTTCGTAAAATAAAAGTGTTAAGGCAAACACTGCAACGCATTTGAAATTTTGTCAGGCGGCGACACAGGGTCTGAAGACATAGATAGTTGGTACGGTGGATCAAGTATAACGTATAATGTCTCCCCTCCACATATCTGCCCTCGTTGTAAATCACCGGACATGTTAGGGCCTAATTATCGTCGTGTGGCAGGTGTTTGCCTGGCCGCGTGCCACCGGTCCTGCGAGCATTTGGCGGGAAACTAGGCGAGATCTGCCGCCAGGATCGCTGTCGTCGTCTGCCGCTCTGTCGCGGTCTAGGTCTGCCAACCTTGCCGCCTGCACTCTGCTCATGTAACTTACAACTTTAACATCACATTTTATATGCCTTTACAATATTATGTCTTTAGTAAATTGTAATGCTGAATTAGTATTAGCACAAATAATTTGAAAACCTTTTCCGATTTGTATGGTTCTAATTATGTTTTCTAACAATTCTTGTCGCCTTCAATCAAAATTAAAAAAATATATATATTAATTTGTTACTGAAAATAATTAACACTGTATTCAAAAATTAACAACTTTTGCAGTATTTATTCCTTAACGTTATTGAATTTTTGTACTTGGCTGTGTACTAGCAGGAACTTCAGTTATATCTCTATTTCTCAGATAATTCTGAATTTAGTAGTTCCGAGAGATGATGGTATGACGCATAAAGTTTCTGTGTTATCACACCTTTGAAACCTCTGCAATTTCTTTCAACATGCATGATTGCGTGCATTTGTCAAAGTTAGAGATGATTACTTATCGCGAGAAAATTTGACTGTATACTGTGTTTCAATATACGTTCAGCTTATGAAAAGATTACTGGCATTCGCTTGTATGTGGAAGTGTTACCCTATTTGACTAGAACAATAAGAATGCCGCTATTGAAATATTTGTTGCCTGATATTTTCTGCAGACAGCTACGTTGTACCGGACGAATATTTCCCAATTACACATGTTGCAAGAAAGTACAATTTTTTCAAGGGTATGTTGACACAAAACATTTTCGCGATATACTATCACTAGGGCCCAGTAGTTTTCGCGAAAATATTTTTGCCCCACTTTGTTCCAGTGTCTTACGTGCACACCTGCAGCTCAACTTCATGATTATTGGCAGAGTGTTTTTGTGCAGAGTCGTTATTCATTTGACTGTGCCAATCAGTACACGGAAAACTGCCACACAACACGTCTGTGATTTGCGGGTTTAACCTCCACACGCCGGGTGTTACGGCAGCCAATCACTGACCACAAAGCAGAGATGCAGGTGTGCATGTAAAACACTGCAATAGTAGTGAGGCAAAATATTTTCGCGAAAACTACCGAGCTCTAACCATCACGTCATCTCTAGAGATAATGTAATAAATGTCTGACACAAGCAGACTTATAACAGACATCAATATGGGCAACAAGTGGGTTCTTATAGGCTCAGTCAAATAGCGTATCAACTCCACGTACAGGAGAGAGAGGCAGTAATGTTTTGCTAAACTGTACGTACGTTGAACCCAGCAGACAATCACGATACATCATCAACTGTAGTAATTACAGTACACCTCGCTGATTGGTCAACAACGAGTGCATGACAGTTTGCTGATGTTGTGTCTGTGCACCAGCAGTGTTGTTGGCGAGGACATCTCTACAGTCATTGTCGCGGCATAGGCGTGTTGCAAGGTAAGCTGTACTTCACTACGTCTGTATAAACTGGAGTTGCCTGTTATATGCGGCGTTATACTCGTACTGCGCCACTACGGATAGGCAACCCATGAATGTTGACAGACGTCACAAAGTACAACTTACCTTGCAACATACACGCCACGCCACTGTTCACAATATTGTCTATTGTTTGCGCAAATACAAACAACTGTAGTAAAATCTACAATAAAATTTGCTGTGCGGCTAAATATAGACAATTTGTGAAGAAATATATAAACATGTTTTATAAATTCGGCAGGGTCATTTGTGATCTGATTCGAGGTACTTGCTGAAGTGTAGTATGAGTGGCAGTTATTCGCTCGGACAACAGCCAGTGGGGAAATATATCAGGTTCTAACATACATAGGGTTGTGAAGATCTTTCAACGGATATAAAGGTTCCAATTTGTTGGTGAAAATATATTTAGCCCAACTTTATCAGGGCCCTATATTTCTTTGTTATAAGCAACTTGTATTTGTGGAGAGGCATCGTTGACATGACAGAGCCAGTCAGGATAAGGTTACTGTGACACCACACGTCTGTGATTGGTTGGAAGAACCTCGAGTCGCTGAGAGTTTGAAACATCCAATCACGGGCCATGAAGCTACGTCAAACGTAATATGAATACGTTACATCATTGACAGGATAAGATAAGTGCAGTGCATGTCTCGTAGACAACCAGAGAGACGTCACAACTTGATACAATGACACAGACTAGGAGAAATGTCGTACTAGGCATACGTTAAGGGCGAGTTTAGAAAATTGTACTGTATTTTCAGTTTTTGAGCCAAAACATTTATTCAAATTGTATTATCAAAAATGTTCTCTTCGACAAAACGTATAGTAGACTATATATCCAACTGCTTTACATAAATAATTATGGAATCTTTCATTAATTTTTCATGCGGAATCATTGCAAGAGAATTGCAGGTTAACTTTCAAGAAATCTTGTGCAATATTTCTGTACGACAAATTAATGAATGATTCCATTATTATTTATGCCGAGCAGTTTTCCAAAAATATATTCTGGTCTCTATCGAAGAGAAAATTTTGATAATTCAATTTGGATAAATGTTATGGCCCAAAAACTGAAAACACGATAACATTGTCCAACACTCCCCTTTAAGGAAGCATCCCAGCATTCACCGAGAGCGATCGGGAAACCTTGTAAAACCAGGTCAGGATGGCCGGAAGTGGGAGTTGAAATCGGGACCCCACGAATGCGACTCCAGCGTATTTAGTAGGCGATGGATACATATATATGCCTTTTATTTCTAGCTTGTTCTGAAGCGAAGTAGTGAGATTGTCTGGATTTGTGAGCTATTTAGATACGGGCCTCACTCAGCATATGTTAGGTCATTGATGTGGGGTGTGGAGGGGGTGTAGCTGTGGTCACGTGGCAGTGAAGAGCATGACAAGTCAAGCTGAGCAGTCACGTGACATGCCAAGTGTAGACCACGAGGGGGGCAGTCCCTACACGCGGGGACAAACACACGCTCTTGTCCGTGTACCCGCGCATGCGCAGACTACTGATGAGAGTGTTAGCACGACACCCCCCTCCCCCCACATGACAGGGATATGTGCCCTCGCTAGTAGCGGTTCTGAAACAAGACGTCAAGAACGCTGTGTGACAGCTGCTCCTTGTAATCTCGCCAATATATGCAGCGCTCGCCTCGCCGACAAACGCTTTTTTGTATCGCCTACAGCGTGTGAAATGTCGCGAATTAATCTGGCCGCACTGTGTATTGTGTTCAAGGCACGTAGAGATATAGGTGCCAGATGGCAGTATGTGCAATGCAGACACGCTCATGTCACAGAATATTTGAGAATACAGAAGTGAAACAGCTGGTAGAACTGCAAGTTACGTCACACACGCCAGCGAAATGCCTGGAGCCCCTCATTGTTTCATGCGCACTTTGGATGTTGTTTTCAGTGATAAGGATGAGCGGTCGGCAGGAATACTCAATCATCGATCACATCTAAACTACTCATCATCATTCTATGGGATTTTTTGCGGATGTATAGCACTGGGTGGTAGTAAGCTTTGATTTTGAGTAAATATTTAAAAACGTATTTAGAAAAGAAAAGGATTGAAACCACAAAATCCATAAAAAAGGAAAACTGTAAATTTTTTTATTACGGTAGTATCTAGGACTCTATAATAACAGAATAATAAAAATTACTGTTTTCCATTTTTATGGATTTTGTGGTTTCAATCCATTACTTTTCAAAATACTGTTTTTATTTTCGTACTTGAAAACAAAGCATGCGACCGCCCAGTGCTATATACATAAACGTCCACTAGTAGAATATCTACTCGACAAATAAATCTCACTGAAGTATGATGAGTAGTTTAGATTTTATCTACGGTTGGTACAGACACTTCACATAGACACGTAGCCAATAACCATGAAGCACACCTGCAGCTGGGGCAGAACACTTTACATTAGAAGTGAGTGTCTCTAGAAATGTCTTCTTGTAACAGCAACATAACAAGAACACTACCACCAATCAGCGTAGGGCGGCTGTCCTATCAACACGCAGCAAGGCCAATAGGAAACCTGCTGTAACACGCAGGAGCCAATCACACACCAGGATAAGTAACTAACACATGGCGGTATTTAAGAAGTGCATACACTATATTTGTTACAGTAACAGTGTTTACTAGAGAATTGCCTATCTGTACTGCGTCTTGTGCTATGCCATATGACATCGCTGGTTCTCGACAGTTCAATGACAATGAGAACTTCGGATGTTCATGAATGTGACCATGTGTTTGTTTCAGATCGACGCTGTTATGAAGGCCAATTTTATTTTTCTAGAATCGTTCGTTCTAGTGATTGTTCGTATTGTCAAATTTGTGTTGCGAGTTGTTCCCAGATGTATTTGTTTGGCTACAAGTGTTTTCATACGTTCATGTGTTTAGCTCGTTGCAAATATAACATCTATTCACCTGATTTTGAGTCAATTGCGACAGCAACGCAAATAGCGACGGAAATTGTACGCCATTAATTTTTTCTTTGCAAATCCAATTGACCAAGAAACTTTTCTGCGTTGAGAAGAGAAGAATATTGCTACAGGAAAAAAATTTAGTGAAAAATTACGAGCTGATGGTTTTGAGCGTTTTCGACAACAAAAATAGGTTACTTATTTATTCAATGTTTCGGGATGTTTAAAAATAACGCTCTGAATGAACCTAATGTGGCCTTTACCTAGATGAACAAGAGTCAGCGGTGGCATACATATATGTAGGTTGAAATTTTCACTGCACCCGGCTAACCGAGTGATTTTTCGTAAACTACTCTACGTGGTTGAAAGCTGAATAATTATGATGCGAAATTCAAATATATGACTTTGGCCGTGCTTGTCTGAATGTATTGTTAGCATTCATTTAATTAAAAATACTGTAATAATACCACTTTTTAATCATAAAATGTATGACGGTCAACAGTTTTTGAAAATAATGTTTTCATATTTCACTAGGTTGGTACTTACAACTGCTAAAATAGCTGCCATCAGTTGTCACCTAAATATCTTCTCCTAGGGAATTATTGCTCTATACTGTATTTGATTGTAAGAAGTCGCTATAACCTAACATTTTTGTACGAAGTATTGAAGGAAAAAGCAGCAATGTAGCCATGTGCGGTTCACTGTGTGAAATTTGACAATATGTCTATGTTGAGGTTAGTTTTACTGGTAGTTACGAAAATTAGTGTTGTTAATTTGGCAAGGAAAGAATTTCTACCGCTAAACTTCGTCGATAGAATGGTGTCGAAAAGCGAAAACGTAACATTAGTTGATTGTCGGTTATCATCGGTAAAGTTCACATTTGCTATTTGACTCAACGTTCGAGTAAGCCAACACCAGGTTAGGAATGTGAACGTTATAAAATTGCCAAGGGACATTTCACGCCGCTATCGTCGTCGGTCAGTTAAGGGTCAAAATCAGTTGATATTTTATGTTTAAAAGTTTTAGTGATAGTAAAATGATTTTTTCAAATAAACATTTTAAAAAATTAGTTAGTGTATTTCAGTTATTAGAAAAAAAGCATTTATTTTACTTGCACAAGTAACATTAATATGGCCGGCGAGTGATGTACACAGCTTCGACCGTTGCAAGTTAATTGGAAAACTTCTCAGCGTGCATAAACTATGTCTGGTTTGTAATCAGTGGCGTAGTGTGGTTGTGTTCCACAGTGTGCGGTATTACCACTTTGTACACGTGGCAGTTATGTTGCTGAGACACACGTGTATTACACTCTTGTACCTACCTGCCACTACAAGGCTAATGTTTCAAACTAAGTTCACTTTTATGTACAGTCATTGCTTATCACCGCACGCCTTGCAACACTTTATACGTTACGCCACTGGGTTATGGTTATTTTAACTGTAGAACCAAGGAGTGGCTATGCGCAAGCAAAATCTTGAAGTCAGTGTATTTGAGCCCTTGTTGTATGGAGGATTACACACGTGGTCACTGTCGCTCATAAACATCGTTTCCGCCATAAGAGCCTATGAATTTTACACGAATTTTGAAAAGCAATAAAGTAATAATTATTTATCGAATGGCAAATATGCCGTGTTTATCGTAGTCTACATTGACTGGAGAACAATACTTTGAAATAAAATGAAAACTTAGCAACATGACTGCGTTTTGAAACGTTTCTGTGAGTACCGACATCACCTACTGTTTGTGCGTGAAAACCATTATTGAGCTACTTTTATGCTAGTTTCTGACATTTAACATCGTGTGTGCAAATATGTTCGTTTTATTGCCATTACAAAGCAGCTGGATATCGTGGTCGTATTTTCAGGTTAGTTCGCTAGGTTTATCTGCATAAACAATTGTTTAACCACATAATTCATACTATGCAAATATGAAACATTACCTTGCCCATGATATGCGACAGTAGCAGATTTCTTTCCCTTACCTAATCTCTCTTTACACCCGAATGCAACACACGTAACCGTTTCCATTCAAATCTGTTCAATACTACACTAGGTGCTTAGGAAAACCCTAATCGATCTACTTGGTAGAATAGATATTTCAGTGCCCGTTTGTAATGTCTGTCGTACTAGAATAGAACGATATTCTGAACTGTTCTAACCTGGTATTATAATACAGGTCAATCGGAAACTGAAATATACCTCTGCTGCAGACTTTGCTGCACATACTACTATTCGAATTTGTGTGTGGTCGGAAAAAACCGTTCAACATCCAACGACTGGGTGGATCTGATCACGTGGCCGTTACTACCGAGTAGATTGACTTACTACGTTTTCGTAAACACCTACTCAGGGTTGTTAGTGTTGGGCTACAATACCGCATTGTTCACGCAAAACTGGCATAAATCGTGAACTACAAGGAAGTCCCAACGTGCCGTCTTCTGTATACTCCTACCTCCATGTGTAGGGCGGTATGTACCGATAACAGCGCTCATAGCGGCGGAATATGTCCCTTGTCAAACTCAAGAATTTAGATAATTTACCTAGAATGTAGTAGAATCCTCGGTTGTTCTGCCCGGTGATTGGTAGAGGCAGAGGTGCAGCACAGGGTGCTAGTCTATGCAAGGGGGTGAGGGGAGGAGGGTGTGAGGGGTGGCAGGGGAAGTGTGCGATGTGCACATGTTTAGTGGAGGGGAGGTATCAGCTGCCACGCGCCATACCTGCATGCAACAACGGCACAACTCTCATATCTCACTACTTCCGCTACATTCTAACACAGTTAGGTCGCTTCAAGCCATCATTTGCTACGGCAATTTTCACGCTTGTGTTAACGTTTTAGAAGCAAATTTTTGAAAGAAGTATATATGTTCTTAAGAAGCTGTGCCACCTCCTTTGAAATATTTTCAGTTAAATCGTGCCAAATTTGTACGGAATTAAGGAAAATTAATCAAAATAGGCGACACAGGCTTTTAATATTCTTCACAGAGAAAAATACATTGTGGATATATAGAAAGAGAGATGATCCCGTCTCTTGTTCCGAACATCGCTACCTACCAGTCCTTAGTTAAATGAACGTGCTGTTTGCTTACCTTGTAGTTGAAGACGTCAACGACCTTCCTAGCGCTGTCGCTGCTCCACGTACGCACGAACTAATATAAACTGTGATCCCTCAACTATGGCTAAGCTGCTCAGATTGCCTAATATTTCGTTTGACAATTGAACAGAAGTTTGACGCCGACCCGCACAACTATCTGCTGCCACGACACACGTTCAAGAAAGAAGGAAGCCAGCTGTGCTCCTAACTACGTCAGCTGTGACGTCATTGGGTGTTGGAAGTCAAATGGGCTGTCTCTCGCCGAGAACTTTCCAACTTTGTTTACTTGCGGTTGGCGAGACTGTTTTTGTAGATAGCGCCACTGTAGTATACGGGGCGTTTGGTGCGCCCAAGTGATGTAATATAACATATTATTGGAGGGGAAAATTTAGGGGTAGAAGTAAATTTTCCTACTATAAATAAGCGTCCCTATGGTTAGACTGACACACTCGGATTCCTGGGGCGCCATGATGCTACTATCTGCACAAGTTAAGTTGATGTTTGTATACAAAACTATTTGAATGTATTGTATGATTGATCCATGTAGGGTAGAAGTATATTTGAGCTCTTTGAAATGGTCTTAGATAGTGAAAGTATAGCATGTTTCTAGAAGTAGGAAGTATTTTTGTTGTAGTATTAATTGCATCTGTAATTATGTTT
Organism: Medauroidea extradentata; assembly: GCA_003012365.1. NCBI lineage: Eukaryota > Metazoa > Arthropoda > Insecta > Phasmatodea > Phasmatidae > Medauroidea > Medauroidea extradentata. The sequence goes on from PNEQ01045234.1 coordinate 40,137, forward strand.
AGTGTTACGAAATTTTCGCCTGCTTTCACTTGGCTAATCGAAGTTTTTGTATGTAGCTATATTTTCCCTAATGTATTCACATTATTATCTGTTTGGCAAGGGTGTTTAGATTATTCCCTTCTGCTGTAAATTGATCGTAATAAATGCTGTGTTATTGAATTTACAGCAGGACGCTTTCGGGAAAACGGTTTTCGGGTAAATGGCGTGTACCCGTGATTTTCCGTTTAGGCATTTTCCTAAGGTGTCTGTGGTAATTCTAGCATAGGCACGGTGGTGACAGACTTTCGCGCGCCATCCTGGATGGTGATCTGGCTGACCAAGCGGCGCTGCAAGGCTGTAAACTATGCTGATTTGGAATGGGGTCGTAGGGGCATGTCAGAGTCGTGGTATTATTTACTACTTCAATATAGCCGGATTAAAAACATTTGTTGTTGATACATGAAGTTAGATGGGGTGAAACTGATGCTGCAGTAGAGCACCGCAGGAAAGCTATTGATGTCTGTAAAATTAGTAAGGAAAATAGATTTCGCATTACAGTATGCTTAACTTTGGGTTCTTTGTGCTTGTGTTTTTTCTTATATATATATATATATATATATATATATATATATATATATATATATATATATAACACAGTCGCGGCTCTATGTTTGTTGCCAGGGAGGGCACACTATAGTTGTGCACTAGTTGACGTTACAACCACTGACAGCTGGTATGTAGGTGCCTCTTACTACTGACAGCTCACAACACAATAAGCAGCCAGTACATATTTCATAGTCATTGGTATACTGCGGTGAGTTCACACTAGTGTACAGTTCTCGGCAAGTTGTGCCCTCCCTACCAACAACCCCCTTGTTAGTATTTAAAAATAATCGCTTAATATAATATGTACAGCGTGACACACATAAATACACGTAATATTAGGCACCGTGAACAAACGAATATTAGACTTAATTGTGAAAAAACGAAACAATCGTCTTGTCTGCCTTTCAAGTCGTACTAGATGCATCAGTATGCTGAAATATACCGACTTCATTATTTTAAGACAATATACTATTTAGTCAACGAACGAAGTAAGCATGATTGTCTATTACAAGATATCATGGAGAGGTAGATGTCAAAGATGTAGTTGCTAGGCAACGCAGACTGCAGTAATGTTTACTGCTTTAACGTTCCGATACAAGAGATTCACTGGCGGCAAAATATTCAGTTGTTTACTGATGACGTTCCCTCGTTGTTGACGGACAGCGGCCTTAAGGGGCCTCCCCTATGTGTGCCTCAAGTGTGTTGCGGCAAGTTACAACTATTCTCATAATACGAAACTATTTAACGCACATTATATTTGCTTATCTACGAAAAAAACACACATTTAAAAGTATGTCGCTATAGTTTTAAAAATTCGGAACGTTTATTGGAAACATTATTTTCTGGCCCCTCAAAATGGCCAAAAATCGGCTTTTCCAAACTGCAGTATCTGGAAAATTAACTATCGGATTCAAAGAACATAACTATAGAAACAAGTCGTAGATTTTGAACTATACTGGCCACAAATAAAGTAATGTGTTCACAGCTTAGTCCCATAGAATAAAGGATAATTGTGCAGCACTGCACGCCAGCTTAGTGGCTTGCGCGGAGAGGCGATAATACATTACATACGTCAGTTAGTGGCAACCTTACCACTCCTGCCTCACACACAAGAATGGATTAGTTACACTGAAATTGGATATTATATGCAATATACTAAAGTATTTAAAACACACAACAAAGTCGTCTAGTCTTATTTTAAATTGCCATAAATGACGTAAGTTATCATCGTTTTCAGATTTTTTTAAAATGCACAAAAAGTAATTTCATTGTATGTTTTAAAATCTTTCAGTATATTGCCCATAATATCTAATTCCAGAGTAAATTATTTAATTCCAGTAAGGCACTTGGTTTTTGGTATTGCTATGTTCCCGTAACTTGCAAACTTTCACTTTGACGTGCTGCTATGCGAAGACTATGAGCTAAAAAAAATGTACAACTGGGAAATGTAGACACAAGTAACGATTATAAAACGAAAACTATGCTGTACAAATATAAAATTATGACTTTTTGGCACGTGAACAGGCTTAATACCGGAGACGCTGTCCCTTGTGGCGGTGTTGCAGGGAGGATGTTGACGCGCTGATATGCACAGACCATGGATAGGACGCGCTTAGCTTGACTCGCGCCAACTGCCCCTCCCCTCCCCTCCCCTCCCCTCCCCTACAACAACATGTGGGCACCTGTCCCGCCGCGCCGTGACGTCATGGCGTCTCCCCTCCCCTCCCTCAGGGCGTCCAGCCCCGCTTCCCCCTGCAACCCTTTGATACGCTTGTGTATCTGCCGCCCGCTCGCTCGCTTCTCTTGTATGTTGACTCTCTGTCAGTATGTTACAAGTCACCAGTCCTCAGTTATTTATTTATGTAGGGACCTACGACTATACAAGTATCTCAATACGCCATACAAATATGCCAATATCGACTATGCGCTAGTAAAACAGTTATCTATGTCCGCATGTTTATACTTGATCGTTTCAAGTTCATTATAATGTAAAAGTTACACGCAGAGAAAAGACAATTCGACCAGATGCATTATGTACGCCTATGTATATCCCCTAAGAGTTTATGACTTTTGTTAGAATACAGCTGGAACTATTAGTAATCTGTGTTCGACACCATAAGTACCTTAAGTGAAACGCTTTAGAAAACCGCACGCGAGCTCAAAATAGCATACTTATTATCCTTTCCGCAACTTTATTATTTTACAAACACCATACAAAAATGTGTAACTTTTTCCTGACAAGCGAGTTAAATAGAAAAATACGTGGCCGACAGCAGGAGTGTTGAGAGGCCTGCTTATTCTTAAGTTTTAAGTACTTCTGGTTAGTGTTTCAGTTCAAGCTAATACAGATTCAACATATGAGCAAACGTTTGCACTAAATGCGGTTTTCAAACACAGGCCTACAGTGAAAGAAACAGAGTAGAATTGATATAACAGTTCTGAAATGTATTTTCAGAGAAGCGACAATCAACATTTAGTAACAGCAACAGAGTTTTCAGTAATTAATTTATTTCATTCTTAATTGTTGAAAGAACAATTGAAATAATGTTTAAAAAAGGTTAGTCTGCTGTAGTAAACATAGCAGAAAGCGAGTGTTCTGTAGTTACAATAATACAAATAGCTAGAGGCACAATTTTGTGGCGAAAATATTGTTGTACTACTTAGAGTGTGTTATTTGTCTTAGGAGTTGTCCTGGCAAATTACAGACATATGGTGTGACAATAACCTTATACTGATTGGTGTAGTCACATGAGAGACGTGCCTGACCAAACACACGCTGCTAATAACCATGAAGCACAGCTGCAGATGTGCACGTATAGTCCTGAAGCACAAAATGCAAGAATAACTTTGCACCCAACTCGTGCCTCTACGGATAGTTGTCACAATAATCACACAGAAATAACGGAGCAGAACATTGTTAAACCAACAGTATGGTTGATGAAGGTAACATACTTGTTCTGTACAAACTACTCGTTCATTCGTAATTTTACAGAACAAATGTGGTAATCACAACTGATTCATGGATACTTTTACATCAAAAACTTGTGATCTGTAAACATTATGTAACTAGAACCTATTGTTAACAAGTAAGTATGGTGACATTAGTCTAACTGTTGCACTGAAGTACACTGTATTGAACTGTACCTACAAGACTACTATTGTGTAACATTATCTCGAGTTGAAGATTACTAACGTATCTTTTATGTGACAACATAAACCATTTCAAAATGTTACGTTGGCACTATAGACTACACTTAACAATATTTGAGTGCCAGATACAGTAAATCTGATAGTTGTCTCTATGTTAACCGTTTTGGAGAGTTATACGTGCATAAATATGGATCCTATAACAATATTTATTTTACTGATACTATGGCAATTGTGTGAATGTAATTACTATCGTAATGCTTATATTTCAGACGGGACGTGTGTGTACGCACAGTATGTGTACAAGTGCCGGCCGCAACATAAGACAATGGACCAGGCAGTTCCCGTGGTAAGTACGCTCTTATAATGTTGGTAGTACATTATTCATCTCACAACATGCCTCGTCGACAACTGAATTGCATGGCTTTCTGAAATAGATTATGGAAAATTATAGTTTTTTTTTTTTTTTTTTTTAATGTTGGTCATGACCGATTCCTACAGCGGCGTTAGGAATCATGGAATCCTTCCTTCTTTATCTCAGTCACTGAAGCTACATATAAAATACAACTTGGCTATCTCAGTTCATTTTCAGTCAAATATGGAATGTTTATCTTTCTCACCTCACCCATTCTAATGCGTCGTTTGCTACTAGTACGTAGTGTTGTGTAGACAATTTTCAAGGAGTGAGGAAAACGTATTTGCCGTTAGAAGATGTTAAATGAAAGGTTGATTGGTACAGTCGAACAAAATGTGAAGCAGCTGAAGAACTGTCAACCAAGGATATACCGGGCAGTGTTGTGAGGAGTGATGCCTCTTCACCTGGATGTTGGGTTATCTCGCGGTCATCTTCTGTCAGCGTGGTCCAGCACCTGGATGCTGCGTCTGTAGGTCATCTCCTGCGAGACGTTATCTGCGGCCGTTATCTTGCTCCTGGTCAGGGCAGATGTCTCTAGTAAGGACAAGCTGTGTGGCCTCGCCTGTCACAACACAGCTGACCCACACACTTGATGACCTCTGACCCCGCCCACTCTTCACTGTGTCCTTGTTAAGAACCCCTAGTCGTGTTGATGGCCACTTGAGTGTAGTGGCGAGGGAGGGGGGTCAAGCTGCAGCGAGGGAACATAACACTCGCCAGCGAACTATCTTTGTGTCGTCCTCCGTACACAACCCTTTAGTAACAAATTCATTTTTAAATTAAGTGCTCCGACTACCTAGATATATGTGTCGCACAGTAAGTTCAACCCTTTATAAATGCAGTTTAACAAATTACACAACGTTAATACCTTGTAGTTATTGTTAGTGAATAGGTATTTTATTATTTGTAATAGTAATTGTGCCTGAGGTGTCTAAGGCGTGCAGAACTTGTGTCGTTACAACATTATTCAAGAACTGCTCGAGGCACATGACTGATGTCTGCTTAGCAACTACATTCAAATACGTTAGACGTGCGCACACACATTTCAGGTTCAACGCTTATGTAGCTACAACATTCACTTTCACGAGGCTGAATTGACAAAAATGGATGTTTATTGTGGACCTTTTTAGGTATGGAAATACTGGATACGAAATATTTTACATGGTATATGAGTGTACAATACATCTTCATCGTTAATATGACGTCATACACCACTGCTTGTCTCATCGGCGAGAAGACTGCCTAGAGGCTAGTGTGAGGCGAGATGTGCGTGTTATGTCGACCTTACAGCCAGTGTTGGCGGCAATGTGGACTGAGCGCAGCTGAGGGAGGATGACGTCACACGCGCGGCTTATCGCAGCATGGGGGTTGTTGTACGAGAGTGCAGGATGTATTTGCATGAGGGCGGCTGTGAGGGGTTGCATACCCCCTCCCTCTCATATGACTCTCCACGCCGCAGAGATGACACCTGCCGTGTCAGGCCAAGCGTGTAGTTGGTCGTCGTCAATGACAATGCGCCACGCCAGATTTGATTGGTTGGCTCTGGAGGGCAGTGTGGGGGAGGTACTGCCCCCTTATGGCCCACCTGCACAGTGGCCTTTCACTCGCATAGCCGTGTTACGTGCAACTGTGGACTACTGTACCATGTTTATGTATAGTAAACTAAGACATTCATGACCGGAACTGATCAAACACAAGCTAGTGTCAGTGCAAGGATACTGCTGATATAACGTCGTCTGACAACTGCTTACTGCTTCAGTCGTCCACCAATACAATTTACTCTTACAAACTCTTCGTCGTTAATTATTATACGGTAAACGCACGTAACCTACTTATCAGACCGAAAATTCTTTTTTTTTTTTTTTTTTCGGAAATGTTTTCTATTACACCTGGGGGAAAAATGACGTATTACACGATACTTCTATTTGATAGTAAAGTGCCCTATTCTCTAACCCATCCAGTCACGAATTGATAAACGGCCAGTTGTGTTCCAGCAGTGACATATTTTCGTGTAAACCTGTGCTCGTAACAAGGGCCTGTCTTGCAGTAAGTAAACATATGTGGGTTGCTCGATGGTATTATTACTAACGAATTACAAGTGAAAGATGAAGTAATAGCCTGTGTTATAAATATAACATTAGCCTGGCGTGTAATACGAGGCTAGCAGTGAGTGTAGTGCAGTTATGTCAGTAGTTGCACAAGACAAGGACATTTAGCTATTCTCCTCACTAACACTGATGACGTGGACATAACACAGGGTATATAGGGAGATAACACGAGCCGTCACCAGCTCTTCTTGTGTAGTCCTGGGTCGAGACCATGACGTGCCGTTAAGGCCATTATCTATTATTTCTACTGCTTGCACGATAATTATTTGTTTCTTCCTGAACGAGAGCAGATATCGAAAACCGGTTGCATTGTTTTGTTTAAAAAAAAATGGTTTATACAATATAGTCAAATTTTTTTAGACCAAAAATCGTATAGTTTTGGCTAATTAATTCATTAATGAGCATTTACTTAATTGAACAATTAGCTAAAAAATAGTGTATTTTGTTTTGCATAAATTAATTAACAAAGTATATATTATTTTTAACAAAGCTTGTCTAACAGTTATTCGATGTCGATCACACTTAGAATTAAAAATATAACCATCGTAAGAGGTATGGCCTTAACCTAGTCATCATCCACTCCTCCCCCTCATCTTGCTAATAACCATGAGGTCTGAGTTGTCCACCCGTCATCCACTGCAATATAAACTTGACTTAAATAACTTAACAGCCGCTTCTATCCTATGTCAATAATGTAGTACAACAATTTAACTAGAGTAGTCAAGTCACAGTATTTATATTAACGTATTGCATTTAACAGTAACTCTCGCCCTCAGCATTAAACATAGTGCCTAACTGTGGTCACAGCTACCCCACCTCCTTAACCCATGTGTAAATCTGTCTTACACACATGTTTACAACACCACGAACAAGTTAATTACAAAGATAATATGTACTAATAGCACATTTGTCACATGTATCTCTAACTGTCGGCCATAAGTTTCTTCCTACTGGAATACTACCCAGGTCACAGCGAATGTATTAATACTTACACCTAATAGTTTTCTCCAGAAGCCTCATTATTCCAGAATATGCCTAATAATAATGTACTGTTGCAAGATTCTTCATATGCGTTGCAAGATTCGGTTAGGACAGAGGAGTTATGAATTAAAACACAATTTAAAATAAATACTTTATTGGTCATCTTTAGAGAAAGTGTATAATCACAAAACTCTGACGTGCCTCCGTATTTTGCAAAACAGCGTAGCGGAATGTACCTTGTACGATATTGGCAGTTTGTTATGTAGTTATTTATAAACCAATTACAAACATTCAGCAGTGGCATACCGGAGTTGCAGTATTTGCTCAGGACACAACAATAACAAGAGAAGAACATTAGATATGGACATGTCATATTGAAGTCTACCAAACTGTTTATACTTGGCCCGCTATAAATCAGTCTCGCAGGTCGTCTTTTGAAAAGGAAATTGGACTCGGTCAGGACAACGCTGGGATAGTTACATTCCTCACTTAGGAACTTTTCTCGTGTGAAAATTGTATTCACCGTCTCTAGAATCCTCTTTGACGAGGCATAAATCCCGCATAAATAAATAAATAATACAGAGATCAGATGCATATAGCAAACTTAGATGTGCAATTCTAGCGAACGTTCCACTCCGTATATGTTCAGTGTGTAAGAAAGCAAATATTTCTTCCTGCTTGTCCCCTCCCCCACACACTCAGCTGCTGTGTGTCCCTCAGTGCCGACCCCTGGGGCAAGTTTACTCTCTGAACGACACCACGCACTACGCCCCTCTAGTAATGACGAGTAACTGCACACACCTTACTACACGTGTCACGTCAACATACTTCTCCGTGGTGAATCTAAGACATGACTTCTGATTGACTGCATAGACCGTTATGTGCAGCAAGACGGGAACATCTCTACCAAACATTATGAGGGCTACTTTGTAAGAAATGGAAAAACATACTATTTTACTAAACAAAAATTACCCTTTAAAAATCTTTCTCTTACACATCACAAATTTTGTTGCAGAAAAGAAAAATGTTATGAAGCACTGCAAAAAAATTGTGTAAAGAATGCAGCGATGTTAACAAAATTTGCACTACAATGAAAATACTTTTTGTGGTAATTTTTATGATCAAGAGGACTATAATTTGTACAGTCTAGTTTTATGTAGCAAAGTCACATTTCTTCTAGACGTTACTATAGACAATGCAACCAACAACTTCAAGGTCAATATATGACTGTAGTTACTGTCATCCTTGTACAGATATACTGCTGCTATAAATTCACGCTGAACTTGGAGGCGGCAATGTTTGTCGAAACGTCTAAAGAAACGTGACAACGACGCGGCTACAACTCAGAAGCCTAGAACCTCTTTTATGTGGCACATTTTTCACTTCCACAAATGAAATGACATTGTTCTCAAAGGAAACTTTTTAAAGGAAGCTTTAATTTGATAAAAAGCAATACGTTGTTACCACAAACTAAACAGCATCAAATGAATTGTTTTTGTTTTTAGTAACAGGAGGTTTTTACTGTGTATCGCAGGCCTCTTGCCTGAAGGTCGTATATACACGAGAAGAAGAGTGCAAGACGACAGAAGGAGGTAGGATGAAAGGTAACTGTAACTAGACGGTACTCTGCACGCCGTTTGAAGTGAAAGGCTCGTGCAGTCCGAATTCAGTTGAAAGTTAACTTGATTTGCATGAAACGCAGCCACGTAAGTCCGTAATGATGCAACAACACGTAATCTTCTCGTACATACATTTTTTACCGAGCACTCACGTCACAAGCCGAGCCAGTTTGCAGACAGGAACGCTAAAGATGACTGGTTCCTGTTTCTGAGGAAATCAGTCACGGCCTAAGAGCAGCGATAGTAAGTCCGGTCTTGTAAAGAATTGTGAGGTATGTTTCCACTTACATCCTCGTAGTTCCGTGGTGCATTCCACACTATATACCTTCAGTCGTGTCCGCCTCAGACACACATCTGCACATCTGTCCATTGTGGCTGGTATGACAGCTGTGCATCTTCTCTTGCATCTGTGTCATCTTCTTGGCTTCACATCTCTCAGTTCCTACACATGTCCCAGTTTCTCCAGTGGAGGAAGACATGGTGTTGATGTCTTCCCTGTCTAACATCTCTGCATTCACAATGCAAGTCACGCACTTTAAGGCCTCAAATGTTTTTTAACGCGAATTAATACCAACAATTCATTTTTGCAGTTTTAACACTTACATATCATCGTTTGTATCTGAATTTTTCTGTTGCAATACACTAAACGGATTTTTAGATTTTTGTCCCTGAAATAGAACATATTTTGTGATTAAAATAAGATAAAATGAGATAAAATAATTTTTGCTAGCAAACGGTACATTATTTTAGAAAACGCTCTTGCAAAATTGTGTATCGTATGACTGTAAATAGTTTCAAGTTTTTCAAAGCATTTGGTTAAAATAATATTCCAGTTATTTGCTATAGTTTGAAATAAATGAATGCTCATGGCTTTAAATAGGAAATCAATGTTAAAAGTCATTACGCTCCATTAGTATATAAATACAAAGTTCCCGTCGTGTGACGATAGCCTAGAATTAACTGGCCTGTATGCTCACGAACATACTCCGCTAAACGTCATTAGCCCCGGGCTTCGTATGTCTGTGTACCCACAATACAGCTGTCTTCATATAACTGGTTGAAATAGTCGCTACACAAACTGCAGGCCAACAAGTGAATGCAGGCAAGTACCGTATAATGGGATGATATTATGTCAAGTGGGGAGAGATTGTGACAATCTCATTTTATATGTATTGCTACAGACATTAATACAAGCGTAAGTACATAAACTCAGTCATGAAGAATAAATCAATCTGTTAAAAAAAAGCAGAAGAATAAAAAATATACTATTTTATGTATAGTTAGTAGAGATGATAGTTTATGGCTGGAATGCTTGCAGTATTTCAACGCACGCTCAGCTTATTAGATTATCACTGGCTTAGTTTGTACTTGGGGCTGTTGCCCTATTTGACTGAGCCAATAATCATCCTGCTATTGTAATATTTGATGCGTGTTGTTGTTCTGCAGACAGCTACGTTGTGTCAGGCGTACATCAGCCAATCATATTATGTTGTAAGAAACCACAGTGTTTCCAAGGGTATGCTGGCACAGCACGTGTTCGCGATAAACCATCATATCTAAGGTTGTCACATCTGTCTCCACTTGGCACAAACTGGCCCCGTTGTTCGGTACACAGTGGTAACACAGATAATAACGCGACATTTGCAAGTCTCAATGGTGGTTATTTTAAAGAAACATGTAGCCTACTGAACAAGTTAGCACAGTAGTAAGACACTATACTATCATTCGGGAGAACCCGGGTTCCATTCTTGGCTCGGACCAACCTGATTGTGGTTTCCCATGTGTTTAGAAATCGTTTAAGGCGAATTTTGGATGGCTCCTTAGCAACGGTCATGGCTGATTCCTCACTCATTTCTTAAGCTTAACTACCTAATACCAACCTTAACGAAGGACAACTCAATCAGAAAGTATGCTACCAAAATATATCGAAGAATACTGACATGAAAAATACATATTTTCTTTTTTCGACATTACTATAAATGTGTGTGTGTGTGAGAGAGAGAGAGAGAGAGAGAGAGAGAGAGAGAGTGTGTGTGTGTGTGTGTGAGTGCGCGCGTGTGTGTAAAAGAGTAATTGATTCAGAAACATATTTTACTAGCTGGCCCTGCGAACTCTGTTCCGCCTTAGAGGCAATAAGTAAGCAGATTTTGGATTAAGTATTTTAATGATTCTTTATATTTCATACATTTTGGTGCATAGGTTGCACTCTTCATTTGTTTTACTATCATGCGCAAGAACAAACAACGCATATGGTCTTCCTATCCGTGAACATGCTTGGTCGCGGCATGATTCAAAGAGAATACAAATTACTGATTATTACTGATTATTGATTTCTGACAAAATTTATAGTTATGAAATTTTCAAACATACTTATCCATAGACAAAATTATGTTTAGCTGTCATTTGCGTTTTGTTATTCCATGTCATATGCGTTTTTGTTATACCACGTTTTATAGTGACTTGTATTCTCTTTGACGTCACACGGGAACGCAGTCGAATGGGATAAAAAGTATCCTATGTCCTTCTCCTATCAGTTCAGCCGTTCTTGAGTTATAAATAGTGTAACTAACACGACTTTATATAGTACATATTTTATATCACAATAAAATTTAGTTACTTTTACACAGAACTGTAATTTATATTGCTTTAAATATTTAGAAAAAAATATAAATTAATACATCGAAGGTTTATTTATTTTAACAATGACTGTTAAATTAAGCATGGAGACTAATAACTTAATAGGCAGAAACCTCAAATGTCTTCCCTGCTGCGCTACATAGACACCTGGCCACCGGTTGAACGTATAGCAGTGGACTTGGTTCACCACACACGCAGCGAGTTAAAGAAGCATGGGTTCCTGGTCCCCTGACAGCACAGCTTCTCATGACAGGCAGGAGTGAGTGAAGAGACTAGGTTACGTCATGCCAGTATGGACCAACAGAATGAAGAAGCGAGGAAACCGGGAGATCCCCGAGAAAACACGCCGACCAGCTGCATAGTCCGCCACGGGTCGATTCTGTTAGTGGCGCCTCGTGTCGTACTTCTCTTCCTTGCAGCGTGACCTTGAGGACGAGGAAGACGCTGACGAGATGTGGGTGTCCCTGCCCGCTGTGACCCAGGGGGGTCACGCTCGCATGCTGGCTCCACTCTTCCTTCCAGGGCCACCTCGTGTCAGATGCGGGCTTGATTGTGTCTTCTGGAGTCTTCATTGCCCTGCCTAACTACACTCGGGTATACTAAGTAACCTGGTTGCCGTTAACTAGTGGGGACCTGAACATGTCGTGTTTTATTTTGGCCCCAAGCTATAATTGCAGCAACTGTAAGATCGTACCACTTCCGTAATTGGCCCCGGGCTTATTTGATACTTTCTGGAAGTCACTTGGAACTAAATGCAGGCCCATTTCACTGCGTCATCGAGCAGCCAGTGAGCAGATATTGTCTGCTTGAATACATATGTGTTCTTGGAGACTATAGCCTACATGTCAGTCTACCCGCCAATTATTCCCCTCTCTATTAACTATGTTTGCCCAGCCATGTCACCAGAGAGCACATCAGCACTGGTTGTACATAAGGGTCTGTAAACAGTCCAGGCTCTCGTAAATAGTTGGATACTTGAAGTTATAGTTTTAACACTACAAGCTGAAATGTGCCTACTTAACCTCGTGACTTAGAGTAGTGACCATGTGACTCGCCTCCCCACACGCAGTAGCGATAGGTGCACGTTATTGTTCACTAGGTTTTCTCGGAGTGTTCCCCCACCTCTCTCCACCTGCATTCTGTTCTTGCCCCAAAGTGCTGAAGACGTATGACTCTGCAGAAAAGCACTCAGGCACCGAGTTTAAGCCTACATACACGCGAGTGACATAGGGCCTATTGACAGCGATAAGTGACTTTCACACATATGTTCTACGTCAGGTTAAACTACTAGAATGTATATATCACTATCACGTCTTCGACGATTGCTGGTTTGACGCTCATTTGACCGCTGCAAGTCAGTAACGAATGCGAAAATAATTAGAGGTAGCTAGAACCATGAGGCATGGACAAGCAAGACAGAACTGACTATTAAGTTAGCATACATACGGGACGTGGAAGACATTCAGTCGTATGAGAACTGGGGTGACTCGGTATAAAGTGAACCTAAACAAATTGTGCTACGTCGAATTCTAGCGGTGTGAATGTTAGAGGCAAACCTCTGAGTATTCTATGCTGTCATGTGGGTTTGTTGAAAGTATATACCATCGTTGTACAAGCTGTTGTACATTGTAGATGTGGCGTGTCGATAAAGGCTATGTCATATCTGTATGTAGTTACACATGATGCTTTATCGCGGGAAAACTTGATTGTTCGCTGGTTTTCAACGTACCTTCAGCAGCAAAATATTACTGGCTTTTCTTTGTACTTGGAGCTGTTGCACTATTTCAGTGAGACAATAACAATCCCACTATTGTAATATTTTATGTCCGTTATTGGTCTGCAGACAGCTACGTTGTCACACATGTTGCAAGAAAATGCAGTCTTTTCAAGGATATGTTGACACAAAAAATATTCGCGCTATTCAATTATCTGTATAAATAGTATAAAGAGAGGCTTTAGACTTGTCTACCCTGACAAATAAGGACTTTTAAACTCTTTTCTCTCAAATGGGAATATATTTCTCTTATTTGTTTGTCCTACATACCGGCGAATCAGGGACAGCCGTTGCTGATGAAGAGCTCTAGGTGCAACTAAAGAGACCCTTCTATGCGGTGTTGCCACATCGAAGACATCGGTCTTCTACTAGAGCGAGAATCAAGTGTTCTAGCTCGTGTCTACGCACGGGGATTGAGCTGGTGTGTTGTCTTTCTGTCGCAGACTTGAATGAGCGTTAATTTCAGCGGCGACCCTGCAGTTTATGACATGAAAGTAACTACAAAATGGTGGCGTGTTTGAAGACAGCACTCAAAATTTATGTACAGAGATGCTGAAACTGATTCTACAAACCAACCACTCAATTATGCCGCTCTCTCGACAGCATTCATTATTTCAATTGAAACTGAAACCTGAATTTCGTGTTCGGTGCAGATCAACCGGCTTCCAAGACGAGCTATAAGATATTCGCCAACACACACCTGCAGGAACATCAGACTTATATATCTCCATATTCCTGGCTGTCTTATGTAGATTGTCCTCACCAGACATCGCTACACGACTGTAATTGTTGGTCGACGGCTAACCACTGGAAGGGCGAGTCATAGCTGTTACCTAATCAAAGCGTCATTTTTATGCTATTTAATTCAGAACTCATCGTGAGCATTTGAGTTACTTCACGGTAGTTATATTAAAGTCTTAAAATAGATTATTACTAGAGATGCTAGTACATCGCGTACTTTTTTGTGCCAACATATCCTTGAAGACACTGTAGTTTCTTGTCGCAATGTATCTAATAACAGACATCAAATATTACAATAGCGGGATTCTTATTGGCTCAGTCAAATAAAGAAGGGCAACAGCTCCACGTACAAGCGACAGATGATAATATTCTGATAGTTGAACGTGCGTTTAAACCCAGCAATCAGTCAGGTTTTCCCGCGATAAACCATCCTCTCTAATTACTTTACCTCCGCAAACTTGACTAGTTCATCAGCCTGCCGGCTGGACTCCACAGTCCTATGTTAACACCAGTCTAGACTACTTGCTCATCATCTGCAATGAGTGGCAAGAAGTAACGTCGAGGTCATGCAGTGCGTTTGTCCAGATTCGCTATTGGATGAGAGTCCTCAACGACGTGTCCCATATTGTCAGGCTCAAACACGAGATAAACTCGCGTACACAGAAGTGCGACACTTCACACGCTCAATAGTAGCACA